>JAHWFP010155871.1:0-11143 GCA_023313725.1 Lithobius niger
TAGGCATGTAGGCTCATATACATTTGTAAATTGCCTTGATTTAGCAGGAAGTCACCCACAGCTTTGGACTCTGGTTCAGAAAATGGTTCGGTACCTCGGTAGATTTCTGAACATGGAAGATCACTTGTTCCACCCTCTGTTGGTAATAAAAACAAACAAAAAAATCAATTTAGTCTATTTTCATGGTAAAGACTGGTTCAAAAAACTTTGAAAAGAAAAAAAAACATTTGCAATCAGGCACCTCGCACACCTTTAAGTAGAAATTCCATCGAGAGGAAATAAGATTATGAAAAAATGATTTGTGCCAAAGCGAGCCAAATGACGTTGATCGTGGAAAAATTCCTATTCAAAATGTCCGTGTGAAAAAGTTGCCTACCAAACACAAAAAAAGTCATCATTCTGAGGTCGTATCTTAGGTTGCCACAAGGGCCTTGAATGTCGCCGCATTGTAAGCCAATGGGCAGAATGGCGAAAAAGACCAAAGCGATTATGATTGATTAAACTTCGAGGCTTTTGTGGGAACCAAGACATGACCTCAGAGTGATGAAATTTTCTGTGTGTGGTAGTGATGCTAAAAGGCAACTTTTCCACATTATCGCATTTCGAATAAAAATTTTATTTTTTCAGCCCGCCCTTTTAAGCTATTTTACAAAATAATGCTTTATATTTTGGACGTAGCTCAAGGTTTTTATTTCTTATTTTTTATTATTACAATTATTCACTGCGAACATAAAAGAAATTGACCATTTAAGTTGAAAACAATGTCTCACTTGGAATATTCTCTCTTAAAACTTCGCAATTTTTACATATTCCTGTAGAGACAAAAGTCATAGGTGACGAGGCAAGAACCAAATGTGGTTAGAAACCTCTAAACTACACTGTGATTACATTAAGTTTCATCTCGACTGAATTCCCGCATTACAGTTTTCCCACCAATCTTCCACCATTGAATAAATGCCTTACCATTGTAATGAAAGCCAAAATTTCTGTTGGCATCTACACCTTTGCATCTTGAGTGTTTGGTGGGTGATCGTGTCTTTCTCCAGAAACGATCCTAAAATGTGAGAAAAGAACAAATCAAACTATGTGGTATTGAGCCAGGATTCGCTTTCGCTTAACTACAGAGGCCCCAAAATTTATGAAATTTTAAAGTTCATTTTACGTCAACAAAAGTAATTCCAAGATTTTCTGTTAGTGTTGCGAGATGAGGACGGCAAGGTTCGAAAAGGGTAAAGTAAATACGGACGCAAACCTATGTATGCTGCCTTTTGACCTTATGCCTGAGTGGGGAGTTTAACCCATGACCTTTGAAACCAAAGGATTAAGTCCTAACACTGAGCCATACTTACACGGCCTTAACAGTGGAACTTGTGCCTTTGGTTTCCAAGGCCAAGGCAGTCTGACATTTTCCAAGCACTCATTGGAAAGGTTTACTTTACGTGGAAATCGCTCGCTTTGTTCGCTCAATCCATGCACCTTCGTGCTTCAGAAACAAGAATGTTTGACACCCTTTTAAAACCAGGTATGTGGTTTTGATTTTTCATGCAATACAAAACGAATTTTAAGATCTATATGTGGTGCTGGTGCATTGCAAAATACGTCATCCTTTTAGGTTATTTATTGCGTGCATCCTTTTCCAGATCATGTCTGTACGTAACTAATATCTCCAATTCAGTTTGTCATTTTTCCATAAGCAGACTATGACGTCATGAACGAACACCATGACGGTTAAAAAAACAACTTTGACTTTATTTTTTCACGACTTTCACGACTTTTCGCATATTTGAGGGTCACATCAAGTTACAGCGATGAAAATAAGCCTAACCGAAGCGTAATTTGATTATCTTTCGTTTGGTCCTACTCCCATTTTTGTAACTAAATACAGATGTAAACCTATTTACCATTTTTGTAGGTGCTTTGGTTCCAGAGGAGTAGAGGTACATACACGCATGCACATCGTACGTCTTTAATGATGTAGATGATGATGTTATTTTTTGTGTGTGGAAAAAGCAAGCTATATAGTGTTTGGCAGCACGTTGGACCGACACCCAATTTGAATAGCGCTCACAGCCTTGTTAGATAAGGGTTTGTGTGGTTCAAATTGGGTATCACTGGCTGATGGTAAAGGAATACGTTTAATCGTAAGTGGAAATTTTTTTTCTGCGTGCGTTAAAGGGATATACCTCCTAGCGTCATTTTTCTCGATCCACCACATCAAGTACGGCCCCAAAGGTCTATTTACTTACCGTTAGTCTTTCCCTTGCTAAAAAAAACTGTTTTAAAATGTGGCGTCTAGGAGATTTTCTGTTGAATATTGTTAACTATATTTAAGAACGACCTGTAACTATATGATGCATTGCGCGCATTCATTAATCATGACGTTTCATCTCACTTTGTACATCTACTAATTTTCTAATAATTACCATGAGATCTAAAATCTAATAAACTAATGCGGTAAAAATTAAAATTAATTATTCCAATAGATCGCCGAAGCAAAATTATAAGAGACTAGCCCAGAAATTATAAATTGTGATTTTAAAATACGAGAATCATTCCGGTTTGTGACGACACAATCGTTGACTTGATTCTATCTCGTGATTCTAGCTTCTATACTATTCTCAAAGCCAACCGAGACAGCAGCTATGCGAGAAACGCAGCTACCACCGCAGCCGACTTTGGCGCTGGCTCGGATGACGATCTGTGCGTAGCTGTAATTTGGCACGCGGAATGTTATAAGGCAGGCCAGGTGTTCCTTTAATTTGACCACTGCATTGAGAGTTCTGGATGGAGGGATGGGAGGGGATGACTAGGAACAAAGAAAGGCTGATATGAAATTACACAAGAGTACATACATCTGTATGAGTAAATTCATAACCATCTGGGTTCGTTACAGGGAGGATATACCAGTCTATCTTATCGACAAGGTCTTTGTTGTCTTCGTAACTATTTGTTAACTGAAAGCAAATACAAAAAAAAATACATTTGTTTAATTACTTCATAATTATGTAAAAGTAATATATGAAAAAAAAAATAAATGTGGAGGGGAAGATTTCAATGCTATTATTTTTAAAGAAACTCCTATTAAAATATCTAAGCAAGTGCATCTTTATCAGTATGCAGTATATATGATTTTAAAACAGAAACGCACGAAATTAGATATGGATGCCGCTGAGTGAAACAATGTCCAAATCTCTTAGCTCTTAAAAAACACTAAAATAATATGAATACATGAAAAAGAGATGAAAAACAGTGAAATTGTTAGTGAAAAAAAAATTGTAATATGTTACGACTACTAAACGGGAGGGAGAACAATTTCGAGTTTCGTATTCCTTTAGTTTCTGACTGTAAATTGTTGAATTAAACGGAACCTAACTAACTACAAAAATGAAACCTTTTTTATTTTCAACAAGGACAAACTTCTGGACAGTGTCATACTCAGTCATGATCCGTGGAACCTATTATATACTTAGTAGCAAGGCTGGCAATAACATACCACATTCCCCTCTGTCGATAATAAGGAGACTGAAGACATTGAGATATCCTACAGTGGGATTCTAAAACTGATTCAAAGTCTTGACTGGTAAATTCGGTTCCATGACAATATGGTCTCCAACAGTTCGATCTCCAGCAATTACAGTAGGTCCCAAAATTCGGTTCAAGACGATTCAGTCTGAACAAAAAAGCTACCAACGAGAGTTGGACCCCAAGTTACGTTGAACTGGTTTTAAAACAAATTTAAATCTTATGTTGTGAACAATGCTAGTTAAAAATTGAGGGTTAAGGTTTCTGGGCAAGGTTCGTATATTCCAGCACTGAGTTTCCGGCTGATCTGATTGGTGTGGCTGTAGGATGTTTGCAAAGCATGGTCCCACACAGTTCTGATGGTATACTGCTAGACTTTCATTCTTCATAAATTCTATAATCTTAAAGGACTGTTTGTTTACTTGCTGGGCCATATATGTCTTTAAGGTCGTCATTAGTTTGTATTATATGGTGGAATATAGTTCCGACTCGACAGTCCAAACTGAGCGCAGTCGTTACGTGTTAGGGCGGCTAGCAGCATGTTTCGCTAGCAAGATTATTTTGAGTAAATCAAACTTAAGTCTTTGATCCATAACTTACGTATAACTGTCCTTAGGTTTTCCAAATAAAAATTTCCATATATAGAATTGCAGAAGGGAGGGCTGGGTAGAAGGATGTGCATAGCGTTTAAACTTTTCTTACCTGATCTATGATGTACAGTGCTGTAGCCGGTGCAATCCACTCCCTTGCGTGAATTCCAGCGTCAATCCAAATTGCTGGCTTACAATCATTTGAGTTTCTGCCAATCTGGAATGATATTATTATGTAGCTTAAGACAGAGTTTATACCCAAGGTAAATTCCCTTCAGCCTTTAAGGGTTATTAAAAAAATGGAACTGTTCAGCTACAATTCAGAATATTTGCGTAATATTTCACAACATATACGTAATGTTCACAATGTTGAATTTCTGCCAATCTGGAATATGTTTGCCCCCAGGGTAAATTCCATTCAGCCCCTAAGGGTTAAAAAAATGAAATTGTGGGGCTACAACTGGGAATATTTGCGTACTGTTCCACAATGGTTGAGTTACTGCCAATCTGGAATGATATTATGTAGTGGGTTAAAAAAAAATGAAATTGGGGTGGCTACAATTCTAAATGTTTGCATAGTGTATACTTCAAGCCATAAAAAAATAATAATATAACAACGATTTTATTGCCTGTTGATCTTTTTGAATTCGGAATTATAAATTGAAGCTACACTGAGCTTTTTTTTTAAGGGGAGTTGCAGTCCCACGTATATAGGGGGAAGACAAGGTAGGTGGAGAAGTGAAGGGGTATCACCTGGGAGGAGGGGAGTCAAGGGATCGCCTTGGAGATAGTCAGGGGAGGAAATGTTCTAGGGAACCACTACTGGATGCATGAGACGCTCAAAGGGTGCAGAGTAAATAGTGAAATTAAAGAGGATTGAATAAAGCCACAAATTGGCCTTCATTATTGTTAACGAAAGGTCTGTTGAACATACTTTGATAACAGACATATTTCTTCCCTCGTATGATTTTCCTATTAATTTCACTTCGACAAGGTGAGGATAGGCTTCCGCCAAACTGTGAAGATGTTGGTGAATCTGAAAAGAAATGCAGACAAATAAAAGACAAAAATAGAGGTAAATCAAAACGAAACTTGGTGCTATCTCGATATTGTCTCGACATTTTAGAGTCACAACTCGGTCTCCTACCTCATCGATTTCGACTAGTCTCACGAAGTTTTCGTGTATTTCGGAAACTTCACAAAATGGCGGAGATTGTAATAAAGATTCATTCAAAAAAGTCCGTTTACCCTGCAACAGTTTTTCTTCCTCACCCCAAAGGTAAGCTATTTCTGTAGCAGCTATGTGAAATAATTCTTCTGTGATCCAGAATACACCATAACTAATAATTGCAAAATCCACATAAAATACAATAAAATTGTGTTGAATGAGAGTTTGAAAGCGAATTTAGTTTATTCTGTCAAGAATTATGATTTAAACCATTCAAAACGTCTATTCCAAGAAACGCTTGCACTTGTATCATGAGCACATAAAGATTTCCGTAGGAACTTTATATACTCATGGTCGTATTTATTAAGGGTCATCTGTAATCTTACCTTTTCTAGTCTGTGGTATTTGGTAAAATCAATGAAAGGTTTAGTTTTGCTTTGGCTGTCTATTTCGTTGGATTCCATTCCATCCTGTTGTTTGTCAACTAATCTGTAAATAGCAACAACAAAAGAATCAAGCATTCGCTCGCATCAAGAATAACTCGAACAGTGTTATTCAAAATGATTTATCGGGTTTCGAAGAACTGCATTTCTCTAAATATTCCACTTAAAATCATGACTTTTCCATGGAAAATACGAGGATGTGTCTCAAGTTTTAGTTGTACACTACCTACAAATGTTCAGTGTGTGATCCCCTCATCACACGTCACATGACTACAAGGTAATTAAGTTCGTTCCACACACATCGCAACATTTCCCCGTCGATGGTCACGAAAGCAGCAGTAATCTAGTCGATACTGTGATACCATCGCAGAATGCTTTGTTGGTTGGGCGGTTCTGTTCTGGAGTGTTTGCGGAACATGCGCTGAACGGTTACAAGGGATAAACACTTCTCATATTCCAACACGCAGAAGGTTTTCTGCTGCATAGTCGCCATCTTGCAAGTGGAGCTCGTGTTGCCACCTGGTATGTTACGAGTAATAAGAATTTCACATTTTGGGACGTTCACTATAGATACTGTAGATACCATCACAGAACGCTTTGGAAGCCTGGCGATTCTGTTCTGTATTGTTTGTGGAACACACACTGAACGGTTACAAGGGATAAACACTTCGCATCTTCCAACACGCAGAAGGTTTTCTGCTGCATAGTCGCCATCTTGCAAGTGGAGCTCGCGCCAGGGCTGTAGCGAGGCAGGGGCAAACGGGGCTGAGCCCTGGGGTCCCATCAAAATGGGGCCCCCAAATTCATGGGAAATGTAAACATACAATTATTATTTTCCGCAAGTAACTTATGTCCCGGTGCGGTGCCACTAATTATGTTGTGTGTTTTGTTGTTTGTTTCCTAAATGAATGTGGTGTGTCGTTTGAGACTCAACTATGTGAGTGAGCATCTGAACGAAACTTAGTTACTTATGGCTTTCCCGCAGTAAAAAAATATGGGCGAAGTGTGTCATACAAGAAAAACAAACAAACGAATTTACTAGACCTATTCAAGACAGAGACGGTGATGTAAGCACTTGAAGGTAAGATTCACATTTTGTCTATTAGATTGCTTGAACGGTACTCATACACAATTTAGGAACATGTTTGAAGGCAGTGTGGACTCTCTCGTTATAAAATAATTAAGCAAAAATGCACAAAAATAAATGTTTGCAATTACAAAATAGGTAGCCAAGGCGAAGTTGGCTATAATTTTCGCCATGACTGACAGCGCGGACAGGAAGCAAAGCAATGGTCATGCAGTCTGCCAATATGTCTCTGCTTGGTTTTGAAGGAAATTGAACGTGTCACTAACCAGTGCGCCATAAAATCCCAAATGTTTTTGTTTACTAATCATGGAAATATGGAAGAAGACGCACGGAACTTACACAATAATCTCTGTAGGTGTTCATTCTTACCGTTTTACAAGATAATTTTTTTTCGTTAAGATTGTTAAGAAAACGTAATTTTTTTTGCTTTTTCTGGTGTTTTCATCACTGGGGAAGCGTTGCGAAGGATGCTCCCAATGCTAACTTGTTTGTTTGTCGTCTGACGGCGGTTTTCAAAATTCGTCTGGGAGGGGTAAGGGTGGAGCTTTACTGAAATTAAAAAAATATCAGATTTTATAAAACGAGTTACATAGGAAGGGACCCGCCCTCTCTGAGTCCTTCCTCCCCCCCCCTCCTCCAAAAGATCTGTAGATTGGTAGGGCCCAACTTCAAGGTGCCGCCCCGGAGCCCCGCTGTTGTGCAGCTACAGCTCTGTATCGTGCTGCCACCTGGTGTGTTACGAGGGGTGAGACTTTCACATTTTGATAAGGTCACGTTCGTTATGTGATGTATGAAAGCATGCAATTCATGACTTGGAGGTTGTAGGCCTTTCAACCTGATGAATCCTTTTGAATAACCCTTTACTTCTAGTAAATAACGAATTCCAGAAATAGATATGCCAAGTGGAAAGTGTATTGACTGAGTGCATTAATATTGGCGGTATGTACATTGGGAGACGGAGAGAGCGGAAGAGAAAAAAGCCATAGAGACTCGCTCATCTTGTTGGTGTAGGGGTTGATTATCCATGATTGATATTCAACCATTAAAAAAGACATGGCACATATGCTTTTCGGTGTCGTTTTAGGTGTAAAGTCTTTCAATTGCACATTCCTTTTTCTGATTAATTACCCTGAAAATCTGTTTATAACCATTGAAGTGAGATTAAGGGGGATTACCACCAAATTAGAAGCTGCAGCGTCCATAGATATTTGCCGATATCAAGTTCTGTCTAGCCCTAACTTTCAACAGGCAAAGGAATAATAGGTCAGTAGACAAAGCCGTTGTTTTGTAGATAATGATGCTGGATGAAGACTGGATAATGGTCGATTCTTATCCTCACGTCATAACAGGTCAATATAGACAAATCCGTTGTTTTGTAGATATGTAATGTTGGATCAAGATCGGATGTTTTGTAGATGGATGAAGACTGCATAATGGTCGATTCTTATCCTCACGTCATAACAGGTCAGTAGACAAATCTGTTGTTTTGTAAATATGTGATGTTGGATCAAGATCGGATGTTTTGTAGATGGATGAAGACAGCATAATGGTCGATTCTTATCCTCACGTCATAATAGGTCAGTTGACAAATCCTTGTTTAGTAGATATATGATGGTGGAACAAGATTGGATAATGGTCGATTCGTACTATCATCATATGATAATAGGTCAGTCAATAAATTCGTTGCTGTGTGGATATATGATGCTGGATCAAGACTGGATAAGAGTTGATCTTTAGTCTTATGTGATAAAAGATCAGTTGACAACTCCATTGTTTTGTAGACATATGATGTTGGATCAAGACCAAAGAATGATCGATCTGAATGGTCAACAAATCCATTGTTTTGTACATATATGATGATAAATACTGAATAATGGTCGATGTTGTCGTCATGTGATAATAGGTTAGTCCACAGATCCGTTGTTGTGTAGATATATCATGCTGGAGAAATACTGGATAGTGGTCGATTCTTATAATTATGTTATAACAGGCCAGTCAACAAATCCGTTGTTTTATTTGTAGATGCTGGATCAAGACTGGGTAATGGTCGATGTTATCCTTATTTGAGAAAAAGTCAGTCGACAACTCCATTGTTTTGTAAATCTGGATAAAATCTTGACAATGGTCGATGGTCATGTGATGTGATGGTGGATGGTCATGGGCGATAGTCAAGTGATAATAGGCAAATCGACAAATCCGTTGCTTATAGATGTATGATACTGTATCAAGACTGGATAATGGTAGAATCTTATTTCAGTACACTCACAGCAAATTAAAGGTGTTCAGCCCTGATTGGTCAAATACAGATTATGTAGAATCAGAATTCTTCCCTCCTTGTTCTTCATTTACTACTGGCAACATGTTAAATCTTCCAAGTTTTAACTTTGTTATTTTCTTAAATAAAATACTAAGACAGTAAGTTGTCCAAAAAGTTGAGCCAGAAAGTGGTACAGTAGTACTGTTGCTATAAATCCAATTTAAAATATGCTGGAAGATATTCTGTTGTGTGTGTTCCTGTGATTATGTTACGCATATTCCACGCTTAACTAGAAGCTGCCACGCTTTGTCGTTCAATAATTCGATCACACCCTTGCTAATTCTTAACTTTGGATGAAGCATGCATGCATACTCAATGTTCTGCACCAGTAGCTAACGATATCCGATCAGCACTGCGACCTGTTTAGAGCGGTTATATTAGGGCGGGTTTAAGCAACGACAATTTTCTTGCTTACTACTCTCTAGCTTTTACTTGATTAATACTAAATTTGCTGGCTGCCCTTCTCGCCTTTACTGGAGCGTGCGGTTTTCAAGTTTTCTACACGTAGTAACCATGGCAACAACGCGGGCGCAGATCTCCTCCTCGTGCCTCGCAACACAATGTACAATGCCATGCTGCATAAAAACGTCGATTTATGACAACAAGAAAACAATTTTTACTGCAGTAAAGAAGGCGGCGTGATATCTGAATGCCAGCATTCGAAGGTTTGTTTTCGATTCGATAACGCCTCAAATGCACGCCATGTTGGATTTTGAATTTTCGCTGCGAGCATCTATTTATTCTACCATCGTCTGATCACTGCCAGCTGTTCATTCCACCAGAAAAGCTCATTTTGAAAATAGCGTGAAATGACCTTCACGAGTAGCTGCGAGCACTGGGGGCGTCAGATTCGATAGCGTCTTGGTCCCAGCTGTACATCTCTACCTTCTTACAGACCCGAGCTAGATTCTTGTGAAGGGAAGTGTATGTGTGCGGGTTTTTCTCCGGTTGTTATCCACCCGTTGCACGAGGGTGTCCTCCAAGTACTCCGATTCCTCCCTCATGCGGCAAAAAACAACTGTGTTGATGGTGGTACCTTCCACTTAACATCTGCTGCTTGGTCCTTCAAAAAGGTCTAATAGCTTATTGGCCGACAACGTCTATCTATTCTAGTCTATGACAACAATGTTTCAGCAATGTTTAAAATTACTGTTGCACTTTGTTCTTTATCCATGTTTTATTCATAATACATTTAATTTGTTAGGCATTATTGCATTCATTTAGCAGAAATTGAAAACTAATCGCAAATAAATAACGGTTGAATAGCAAATAGCATTCAGCGAGCGGGAGGGTCTTGATGCATAAACGCACCCATAGGACGCGTTTACGCAGCGACTCGCCTTTGCATTCTATCAGCTAGAACTCAATCGCAATGTCAAAGGTGACATTGCCATGGTAACAACGCTAAATGGATTAGCTAAATCCGACATCGTTTGAGTAAATACTTGCAGTCTTATAATCCGTGCCAATAAAATAAAGAATTTCTTATGACGAAACAATTTTCCTAAACGCTTCTGAACTCACGTTATTTGCAGTTTTCGTTGCGAGGTGGCAGACATAAAACCGCCGCCATGTTGGAATTTGTTCACTTCTAGCTGCGCGAATGCAAAAGCGAGTGGTTGCGTAAACGTGCCCTTACTATAGAAGGCGAGTTATTGAACTTTATTGTACGCTTACTTCTGCACATCTTCTATGAAAACTGAGTGTTCAATTCCTTCTTGCGTAAGAGTATTAGTCAGTTCTTCCAAGAATTCAGGATCAACTCTGACGTCCACACTAGAATCCAACGTAGCTGGTTCGGTCCAAAAGTCCAGCTGAAAGAAAATGTCAACAGTGTGTCGTTTACAGTTACGTATTTACGTATTCTCTAGTGTGACGTTGCTTGCGCGGGCTGCACTGCAGTGCTCTGTGGTTGAAGGTTGGTCCATTTTAGTGAGGGGATGGGAAGAAATTCCGTTTTAATCAGTATCGTGTATTGACGGGTGTTCAGTGGTAGTTGATGTTATGGCTTGGCAT
>JAHWFP010155873.1:0-17905 GCA_023313725.1 Lithobius niger
GACAGTGGCAGAAAGTTCTGCTTCTGGGTATGTCCATTACTGTTTTCCACTATGTTTTGATTCTTATACATGTAGGAGTTAAGTGTTGACGTTAAAGTTTGGTCAGTAACACTGATAGTACTTACACTTAAGCCAGTAGAAAGTAAACAACTCCAGGTTTCTGCGATTTAGGAAGATAGTGTTTTTCTTGCACTTTTTCCAGGAAAAACTGCAAGCACCAAAACGTTACGGTCTGTATACTCATGTACAATTTTGAATTACCCGGTCATTGATCTCACTCTTCGTGCGGTGACCAGGTTGGCATCTCTTGGTTGTCGTTGTTACTAGGAGTTTCCATCTAGCAGCCAAAAGAGACGAAAGTTCAGGGCCGATGACTTAGCGGCATGGCTGTTTCATGGAGATTCATCAAAGGACTCTTGTGTGTTTTGAAGAGATCAATATAGCCACGCTTTACAGTGCGCGAAGAAAGCGTAACTACTGTAGTGCACATTGGAAAGCATGGCTCTTGATCTCTTCAAAACGCACAAGAATACTTTGATGAATTTCCACGAACCGGCCTACCCCCCCCCCCCCCCCATGCCGCTAACTTCATCGGCCCATACTTTCGTCTCTCTTGGCTGCTGTACAGAAAACCTCTTCATCACTCCTAATGAAACAGAAACAACCGAGAGATGGCAGCACAATCGCCGCAAGATGAGTGCGATGGATGAATGGGTGATTCAAAATTGTACATTTGTCGACCATTATGTGTTGGCTTGCGTTGCCGGCACTACTGAAGAAGGAAGAAGGTTTAATCATTTAGTTTTCTCTGGAAAAACTGCAAGAAAAGACAATTTCTTCCGAAAAACATGATGCGTTATTTACTTTCTATTTGGCGAAAGTGTAAGTATACTGTCAGTTCGATTTACGTGCCGAAGTAAAACGTTCCTATCGGCTGGTTAGATCAGTTGCCTCGGCCCAAATTTCACCGGGCAGGGAATGAATTTTACTTGATAAAATGTCAAATAATTGACATTGATGTAGCCATTTGACTCTGGTGAAGTCGAATGATGACAGTTGCCTCTAGCATGCCTCAGCAAAGTTCCAGTGAATCACAACGTGTGAGTCTACCTAAGGTTACACATCGGATATACACGCTGCCATTATGGTTTCTTCTTCCTGTATTGGGTTAAACTTTTACTGTTAATGGATTAAAAATGGGCGTATGAAAAAAAAATTGTGGTTAGATGCAGGAGGGACGCCAGAAAATGAGTTAAGCATTCCCATACTTTGAGATTGTACGTTAGGTGTGTGATTAAGTGCGTTGTCAAAAAAATCTTACTAAAAATTGCGACACACTATAGTAGTTACTTAAAAACATGATTTTCAAAGGTTAGGCAATTTAGGGACTATGTGTGGCCACTATGTGTTTCCCCCTTAAGGTTTGTAACACCTATGAAGCTCGTCAGTTTACGTAATACCAATGTTTCTGTATTTTGCGTGCGAAGAATTAGTTATGCTTCACCAGTATCATGCACAGGCGACTGTTACAATGCTACGATTCCTGGCAAAATTTCACGCTGTGGAAACTCGCATGTTTTCCTACTTCTTTCAGTTGGGTTGGGTAACTGGCAACTTAAGGAGGACTAAAGATCTTGGTTTTTAAGAAGTATATCGTGGAATTCTGATTTTTCATGAAATTCCGTGTTTTCCGTAAAATTTTGTCAAAATTTCAACTAGTTCAAATCAATATCGGATCGAAATTTGCAACTATAGGGCAACTACTATCTTGCTTTAAATACACGAAACAGTTGTCTGCTAGTATGGCAGTTTTCCTTAAAATTTAGCACAGGTATGTTTAACGCTCATTCTCACAAAAATTATAAACACGAATTTTTGACAGTCCTTAAAAGGTGTTGGAATACACTTCGACTGTCTTCATCGTTGTTCACACTCTATTTTGAATTTGGACTGGCCCGTACCCTATCGTATCCGTCAGCCTTGTTCCACTTGTCAAGCAGACTATTTCGTAGGTCGTCTCGCACAATATAATTAATCGCTGGATATAGGGAGCCTGTATGTTCATCAATGGCTTGTTCTTCTTGATGTGCGCCTGAATTGTCAGGGATTCCAGTTGTCGAAGATGCTCAAAATTTTTTTAAACTCGACACCAAAAGAGTGGTTGTGTTTTTCCAGTCAATCTTATGTTGAGTGCTCATGTGGTGGTCTGCAACACCGTTTTCTCCTTTTTTATTTGTGTCTTACATGTGTTGTTTCACCTGATTTATTAGTAAACGACCTAATAAATTATCTACTTGACAAGTGGGACAAGGATGACTGATACAATAAGGTTCGAGCCAGTCTGAATTTCAGTGTGAGCCACGATGTAAACCAAAGAACAACACAGCACAGTCGAAACACATTCCAACACCTTTTAAGGACTGTTGAAAATTCGCGAGTGCTTCGTGCTTGTATTTTTTATGTGGGAATGAGCATTTTAAACGGACGTGTTCAAAGTATCTTGCTTGCAAATCGAAAATGGAATTGAAACCTGCAAGATCGGAGAGAGTCTCGTCAGACCAGCAGCGAAGTCGAAGGTGATTGGACATATTGCGAGACTGCTGTGAAACGTGCTGGCTGTGTTCTGCTAATCAAATGCGAGATTCCATCAGGGGAATGTTTTTTAAAACTTTTTTGGGCAATGAACGCCACTAAAGTAAAGTTTCAAGTTAAAGTAAAAAACGTCATATAATTCCAACTTGAGTGTGAAACCTTTGTGTTTATGTTGTGTCTATGTGTTTATGAGTGAAAACTTTGTTGAATTTTTATGATGGGAGGTTAAAAAATAATGTTTCTACTTGCAGTGAAAAATACATTACCCAATTATTAGCATTCTCCTTCTCTCAATGCTGTTTCAACTAGAGATAAAACAAGTTCTTCCGGTCCGCTTAGCTACTGCGCATATCCACTGCGCAGCCCCCATTGCATATATAGTCGAAGCGGAGCGACAGAGCTCACCTTTTTTTCTCTAGCAACCACGCCGTTCACTTCCGGAAACTCGCTGTGCTTATCGTCCGCTTCAGCACCAGCTATCCATATCCTCATCCGCATCCGCCTGGAGGATGCCACGAGCAAAGGGGACGCCGAGGGAATCCCCCCTTCCTCGTTCATCCGCTTCTGCTGTTCCTCCATCCTTCGCGAAAGCTGAGGTCCTTGAAATCACTACAGAACAGGATTTGTTGGAACCTCCGCCTCCCAATCCGCTTTTGTCGGAATCCTTTCCTCCACATTGTAATACAGCCGCCACATCCCCTATCCCATGCGGACAGCCTCCACCGGCTCCGGACCTGCGATCCTTATCCTCTGAACTTGCTCGCACCAAGGAACGTTACGCACGCTTAAAGCTGCAAGTCAAGGCGCGGAAAGCGGCGGCTAAACACGCCTCGTCCACATCCGTTCTACCACTGGACCTGTCTTCTCGATCCTCTCATGCCTCCAGACGGACTGAGGATCCGCTCACCCCTTCACAAGTCCATTCCCTCATGGATGCATCGCTGCAGACTTTCAAACGGAAAGAGCCTGACTACACCTCGGCTTCGTTAGCTTCTCTCCCCAAGCGTCTCTGTTCGCGGGAATCCGCCGGTCCATCCTCTGTGGATCCACCACCTCGTCCGCCGCCACCGCCGCCTCCTCCTTCGTCCTCCCCGCCAGATGGTCATGATCCGTACTACTCACCAGACCCTTCGGATTTGGGTCTACCAGAGCCACCCTTCCCCAATGATTCGGATCCTTCTGAGATTCCGCTACCAGACTTGTTGCGGATGGTGGAGGAAATTATCCCCGATTGCTTTTTGTACAACAAGGCTTCCGCTTCCGCCCCGGATGCAGTCAAAAATAGGGGATTGGCCACGGGTTATGGTTTCGGTCTCCGCGACCAACCATCCCTTCAACCACCTCTCCTTGGACAGTCCACGGCGTTACTCACCACCCTTCTTCGGAACGGGGGTATCCTTTTAGGTAATGGGTCCCCCTTGGAATTGGACAAGGATCATCCTCCGCCTCGTCCAGGCCGGGAAAATTACTTCTTTCGTCCCATTGGGGATGGCACCGGCAATCCTCGTAATTTTGATACTTATCCTCGATCCGAGTTTTTAACGGCGGATACGAAGTTGGATATCGGGTCCTCCCTTTCCCTCCCTCGCCGAGCCTCAGTTCCAGTCTTTGTTTTTCGGGATAACGACCGTATCCTCCGCCTCGGCCTTCGCGTCGCTTCCCAAGCGGATGTTCTCTGCACTGCCGCCAACGCAATGTGCGAACGGTTCAACAACAAACTACTTCTGTTTGTCAGTCCCCTGCCAGATCCCGGAGCTTGGGCAGTGGCTGCCCTCACTTTGGATTGGCACTACCTCCATGCTTACGCCTTCCCTCCACCTCGCCTTCTCCTGTTAGTCCTCCGCAAAATCGCCGACTGCTACGTACGATTTGTCCTGATAGCACCGAACTGGCCATCCGCTGCTAGGTTCCCTCTGCTCCTATCCCTCCTCATTGCCTCCCCGCGCCGGTTACCACCATGACGGGATCTTCTCTCGCAACGCCAGGAACGATTGCTCCACCCAAACCTATCCTCGCTTCAGCTTCACGGGTCGTCCGATTGCTCCGCTCAACAGGCATTCTTGAGGACGAGGCCTCCCACATTGCTTCCAGGGCCGTGCGATCCTCCACTACGAAAGTTTACGACAGCCACTGGAAAAGATGGCTTCATTGGTGTATCTCACAACAAATCGATCCACTCAATCTGCCTCTGCACGATCTACTCAGATTCCTGACCTTCTTATTTAAGGAAGGTTTACGAGGATCCACCATCCTGGTGTACCGATCAGCACTGAATGCTGTCTTCAAAGCTGCCGGAAATACTGCTCTCCTCACGGATTATAGGATCTCCTCGCTTATCCACTCCTTTCAATTAGATCGCCCGCGGACCCCCAAGCGATTTCCAGACTGGGATCTATCCGTCGTCCTTACGGCCTTGATGGCTCCCCCATACGAACCATTGGCCTCTGCACGTCTCAGCCATCTTACTAGGAAGACTGTATTCCTCGTGGCTCTCGCCACCTGTCTTCGTTGTAGTGAACTACAAGCCCTATCCGCAAGGGAACGTGACTGCTTCTTTTTACCCGACTTTCGTGGCGTCACGCTTACATCTGCTGCATCTTTCCGAGCAAAAACCCAGAAACCAACTGAACGCTTACATCCATTCATCATCCCGTCCCTATCCAACATCCTGGGGGATGACCAAGAACGAACCTTATGTTCTGTCCGGGCCATCCGCTTCTATCTGAAAGCATCCTCTTCTATCCGCCAGGATCGTACCCAACTTTTTCTCCCGTTCAGCAGTAAGTCTGGGACCACTTCTGCACGAATGATTGCTTCATGGATCAAAACCGTCGTCCTCCAGGCCTACGAAGCCATAGACATCAATTGCGTCACGGAAAATATCAAGGTCACGGCACATGAGCTTCGTGCCAGCTCCACATCCTTGACGCTTTTCAGCAATATTTCCATTACAGACATTATGGAATCCGCTTCTTGGCGCCATCCTACCGTCTTTACGTTCCACTACCTACGGCACATGTCCCACCATGCTGACGGTTTGTACCGTGTTGGGCTATTTATAGCCGCCCCCTTGGGCTCACTGCAAACTAACTTTGCGTTACAGGGGCCGGCCGCTAGCTAAGGGGACTCCGATCAAATGGCGCCCGCCGCATTGACGAAGTCTATGGGAATGCTAATAATTGGGTAATGTATTTTTCACGACAAGTAGAAACATCAAAATTCCATGTCACCTGGATAATTTTTGTTTCTATTGCCTATTGAAAAATACATTACCCGGCTTCCCGTCCTCCTCCCCTCTCGTGGCCATTTGGGCAGGGTAGAGGTGTCAAAAAGGTGAGCTCTGTCGCTCCGCTTCGACTATATATGCAATGGGGGCTGCGCAATGGATATGCGCAGTAGCTAAGCGGACCGGAAGAACTTGTTTTATTTCTAGTTGAAACAGCATTGAGAGAAGGAGAATGCTAATAATTTGGTAATGTATTTTTCAATAGGCAATAGAAACAAAAATTATCCAGGTGACCTGGAATTTTGATATTTTTAACATGGAATTTGCAAAATAATCTTCCACTTTTTATTGTGGTTTGCATCGCGGAATTTAGCAATTTTTATCTATTAAAGTAATGTTCGTGATCGTGCCCTATTTGCTTGTTGCCCTTTCCTAGTTGTTAAAGTTTTTTCCCCGGTTGTACCAATTTTGTTGTGAGTAATATGTGTGTGTGTATGTGTAATTTTAAATCAAAGTTGGTTTGTTTTCAGGTGAAAAAGTTGTTGAAGCCTCCATGTGGCAGACGAGGCAGTTCCACCTGAAATAATTGCAGGTTGTTAGCACCAGTGATGATAATATTCCTGTACTATTATCTTGATAGAACTTGTTTTACTCCAAAACTGTTTGCCCTCACCGAGGCAACATCAACTTCGATTTTTCCCCATTACTGAATGTTTTGTCGGCATGTCAATTTGTAGCCTTTCAAGCGAATCATTGTACTTTGCGAACACAAGTTATAGGTTATCGTAGACACTTGAGTTAATGATTATCAGGCAGTTAATGAGAAGCAGCTTAGGTAAACTTTGTCTTTACAACTGACTAGTTAAAAAATTCAGCGTTTTATTTGCAGAAATCTGAAATGTCACTGCTTTTCGTAGTTACCATCCAGTTTTCAAGTGTTAACTGCTCAAGAGCACTAAAAGACCGTTTTTGCTCCCAAACTGTAAATGTGCCAATCCAAAATGGATTTTAGTGATGGTGTGACAGTGATATTGACAACCTCTACCATTTTTAGAAATCTAGCACAGATTTTAAAAAGAAAAAAAAACTGCATGTGTTTTCGTAAGACGAACTTATTTTTTCATGCAAACAACATTCATGTGTATGCCATGCTGTAAATATATGTTTTGCAGCAGACATTTTCACTACTCTTGGGAAAGACTGCCTGCACGACCCCAGAACCAGGGACCGTAATAATGGGATCGCTGCTCACCAAGCAGAAACCAAGCATGACATCAACTGAGCGAAGACACCTTCGCTTCTAGTTTGTAACTCGAATCGTGATACCCATCATACTTCCTTGGATTCCATAACCATCAACCTTCTGAAAAATGTGGCATACTACTCATATAAATCTTCAACTCCCCTCTTTCCCCACATACGCCATCTTCTAACACCCAAAGTTCAAGAACGCTTAGACATCAAGTGAATAATCAGCTTTGCTCCCAGCCGGCCTTTAATCGATCAGTGGTCGCGTACGCCAAATTCAAAAATAACGGACGCATCACTAGGCGAAAGCCATGTAAACAACGTAATATCGAACCTCTTGAATCCTGCCTGAAGAAGACAAACGTCATTTCCATGTCTTTGTTAATGTTTGTCTGAAAAAACTTTGCTCCGAACGAACTCTTGTTTGTAAAATAATCCTTGAAATATAGCAAGTGTTTCCATCATAGTGTCTGCATCAATTTGTTATAAAATATCGTCATCCACATGTTTATTATCAGGAAACAACGCTTCAGTGCACCAATGCTTGATCGCTTTCATCTGGCATTTCCATCAAAAGAAAGAACTTGTTGAAATACTAAAATTAGGCACAAATTTGTGGAAGTACTTCACGTGCAGAAGCCGTGTATTGTCTGCGATGTATCGTAGCTAGCATGGCTGATTGTGTCGCCAGAGTTAAAAGTGTAGTGTCATTTACGTGTCCCTAGAGCTCAACTTCGCTAATCTGATGTGAGCTACACGCCGATGCAGACAATATCTGCCGACATTAATACCATGTTGTGCAGGTGGTTGAATCGTAGTGAATCTGGGAATGTATCTTTTTTTTATTATTTTGTTTTTCTGTTGACATCTAATAATTGTTATAAGTTACTTTTTGTGGTTAATTTTGTTTGTTGAAGTTCGATATCACATTTATCTTGTTGGGATATGACCATTATAAAACACCTTACCGTACTGGCCCGATTAAGGTGGCTCGAACATACGGCATATTGCAATTTCTGGCGTGCAAATTAAAAACAAAACAAAAATATTCTGCCCTAGTTCAGCCAATGTTGATTCAAAACCATTGTTTGGGCCGGAAGGTTTTCTTTTTACGTTTTTGTTTGTTTTTGATTTGGCTTTACGTAACAAATTTCTAGGGCCTAATTTTGGTACATTTTGGGTTTTGGCAAATACAGTAATTAAAAAAAAAAGACTGTTAAGAGCTACTGACATCTGATTAGCTCCAATAGAAAGCTAGTGAAAAAAGCTATTTGAATGGTGTACAGTAAAACCTCAGTTATCCGAACCCCGATTATCCGAACACCCTGATTATCCGAACTGCCCTTGGCCAAGAAAACCGGCAACTCCGAGTAGGCCTAAAGAAAATATCAATACTTGCTGAACCGAGGCAATCTTGGAATGCTAACAGCCACTGGTTGTTCTTCCACAGTATTTTTTACCAACTCCGAAATCTTTTTTTTATAATTTTATTACCGTGCAAGTAAAGTTGTTATATGGCCTCAAATATTGCCGATCGTCGATAGCGCTCCCGCAATCTATCGCGATCCGCCATCGTTGTCTCCTAGCCGGCCATTCACAAAGAACGCGCTCGCGTTAGTTCCAATGAGGTGACCTTGACTCGCTTCGCGTGACGTCACATTATGACTGGCCCCAATACCACGTGCCACAAATGAACCAATCGGAGCTCGCGAGTCGCGATACTACAGAACGCGCCAACGGCTTTTGAAACGGAGCAGTTAATTGGAGGAAAAGGCAGTGACGTTGATGGCAATAGGAAAGGGGATTTCCCCGGGATTCCCAGATTGCAAACACAACAAGATGGCGGCCGAATGATGCTTGTGTAATGAATTGGCCTCCGTTCGCTTGAACCAAACGCTATTTTCATCACACAGAAGCAATTTCACGTTAGTTTTGAAGACGTAAAAATACTAATTAAGGTATAAATATATATTATGATTAGGCCTACCGCAAGAATTACTGCCTGCATAGAATGATTTATACCAAATCAACGTTGATCGTTCGTAGGGATTTATTTTTATTTTTTATTTTTTTATTTATGGCACTGCACCGTTTTAGTTTAATCGATTAATGCGATTAAAATATTTATTAGCAAAATAGTTTAATCGCCATCAATTACTTAACTGAATTGCAATCTTGAAAATATGAATAAAGGTTGTTTAGGCCGGGAAAAAAAATAAGTTTGGTTCTCGGGCATTTCGAAGGTCGAAAAAGGACCAGGCCACCCGGCTTTTTAATTTATTATTTATTTTCAAAATGCCATGAAACTGCTCAACGTTTTTCTTTAATCTTTTAAGTAGTATGAACGTATAAGTTATACACGCTCAAAAAAATCATCCCAAACACAGTAACGACATATACGTAGAAGTTTGAAGGTAAACTATGGGTCGAAAAACGTAATTTTCCACCAAAATATCGAAATACGAAACGCTGAAATTCGTGACATGTTGTGCAGCGATTTCTGTAAAAAAAAAAAAACGTAGTTACCAATGTCTACAATTTTATTAAAAGCACTTTAGTTGAGTGTAGACTCACTAAAAACTACAAAAATGTCTTTCTCATTCTTTTTTCGTAAGTTAAAAAGCAGAAAATTGGTCATTTTGGATCAGCGGTAGCGGTCGAATCATTTGACTGGACGCTGCCATCTGTATTAGTTGGAAAGCTGGAATTCCACTCAATCTAGACCTGTCAACATATTTTCTCGATGGCCATTTGGTAGTGGCCAATCAGGCGAATTGTAGTAGGCCGTTTCTGGCCGTTTCGAGCTAACTTTCCAAAGCATTTGAAAATCGCGTTCCGTTATTGGCTGGTTGGCACCACGTGACCGATTTTGCGTGCTCTCATTGGCTGATGCACGATATCAACTTGGACGCCGCCTATCACTTCGGATTTCACGTGAGCGCTTGACGAGCATTTGTGTGTTAGTTCGTCATTGCAAATCACAAGAAAGATGATGTTTTACAGCATTAGAAAATTAAATCAGCAGCCACGATACAAAACTGAAATGGAAAAAGAACCTATAAACCTTCACACTATTGCTTGTCAGGTGGGAACAACGATTTTTAGCCTAACTAACGCCGACTTTCGGACGCTTTTTGTCAACACGGAAATTTTCGATTTTCATTACGCCTGTAATTAAAAAAAAAACAACGGTTCTCCGAAACTATTAAAGCCATTTGTCCGATTTTTTCTGTGCACTTTAATGAATATATGTTGCGTGCGTGTAATAAGTTTGACATAATTGTGTCCAATAATTTTCGCAAGAATAAATATTTCGGTAGTGCCTCACTCCACGGGTAACGACGTAAGACGAATGAAATAAAAAGCGATTGACCCGCATGATTTTTGGGGACCCGCCCAATTTTTTTCTCCTGGCCTTATAGGTAAATAATACCGGTTTTGCCCGTAATTTTCCCCTTGCATGCAGTACGGCTGGTTTATTAACATTAATCGGATTATCCGAATTTTCGATTATCCGAACTACCCTTGGTCCCAGTTAGTTCGGATAACCGAGGTTTTACTGTATTTAAACTTGAAAACTGTCAAAATTTTACCGAGTTCATGATTTGGAAACGAATGTAAGGCAACGATGCAATTTTAATGCAACAAAGTTTCAAAATGTAAATCTTATCTTCGGTTCAATACGGTTCGTAAGTAAGCTATGGGAAATTTTTTTGATGCATGACCTCTCCCGCATATTAAAACTGGCATCAACCACCTAACTTTAAATGCAAGCACGTGAGAGGGGGTCTTAAAGTTTTGAGAGATGCGAGTCAAGCTTGATGAAAAATTGCCGTAGTATACTTGGGTATGTTGTGGAAGTTGGGAAGTGTTACCCTGTGTTAAGGGTTTGTTAAAGTTGTCGAAAATAATATTTTTGTTTATTGTTAATCATTTTGTTCGTTTGAGTTGTCATAATTCTTAGACTGTACTCTTACGACTATTTACAAATCATGTAAGTTGCAGGCTGGAAGGCTGCATTCAAATTGACCACATAGTGGCCAGAAAAATATAGGCCATGTTCATTATCATTTATGCTATTGATTAAGTTTTATTGTGGCAGATAATTTAAGTCCTAAAAAAGAAAAATGTATGAAGACACCCTGACAACAAGGTTTTTTGGGTAGACAAACCTTGTGGTGTTTCATGTTCAAAACAAGTATTTGGATAAATAAATATAATTATATAATTTGGAAATTGACTAACTTTGTAACATGCAACGGTTAATACAAGGATTTTAATATGGGGGGGGGGGGGTTCTTCCAGTGTTTTAACTAAAAAATATTGTTATTGTCACACGCAATGTGAAGCAGTTCCTCGTCATGTGCTTGTTCTGACTTTATCAGCAAAAATTTTTGAAAAGGAATTAAGGGATCTAGACTGATACACAGATGCAACTTTTTTTTGTTTATTTTTTCGTTTAAGAAAAGTTCCACTTGGATATACTGTAGGCTATATTTTTTCATCACTGGATACGTCAAACTATTTTAGCCAGAAATTTACTTTTAATTAATCAGCGCTCATTCTTTTTAAATCTGCATACCCGTGCAATTTTTTTTTCTATACGCTAAAACGAGCAGTGGTAATTCTGACTGATTCCCTAGTCTACACCCAAAGCTAAAACCTAAAAAAAATTAATGTGACTTGAAAATTCCCTGTTAGTTGATTTCCCAAAATGCTAATCTTTTTTTGCGGTAAAACATTTTGAGAAAACAAGCAAAGAAAAACTCCTACACTAGTCAGTATTGAAAGAAACGTTTCAACAATACACCTTAATCATTAGAAATGTACGGTCGGTTTGTCAGTTTATATGTCCCTCTTCTCCTCTGGAAGTAGGAAGACTAAAAATGTGAGAAAAGTGTCGAAAGAAAGGAAAATAATCCGGTTGTCGTTTAGGCGTATTTTCGAAGTTCTAGATAACAGTTTTACCATTGAAAAAAGCGAAAATACGGCAGCATCATGATTCGGTTTCGCAACGTAATCGGATAAGTTAGTGATGAATCTGCACTCACTGAGTGTAATATTTTTAGGTTCGATTAACCGACTTCCAAAATTCAAATCTAATTAACCGTATTTTATATTATATTTTATACGGTTAATCGGACTAAAAGCCAGTAACAGAAACAGGTTTTTAATTATATCCATGGAAAATAGAAAAACCATTTGGGCGCACTGACCCATACTGTCAGTTATGCGTCGTGTTATTTGTTATCCTAACAATTCAAAAAGAACCCTGCAAACAAACAGGGTTGGGTTTTTGCTGGCAATTTTGCTGGGATAGTAGCAAAAACATGGTTTTTACTGTTTATTACCGGCTAAAACTGGCAAAATCCAGCAAGCTGCTTCATGTGCTTACTTTCACAGTAAAAGATATTCTTCTCACAATAACTATGCAAACTTTCAACAGGCCGTTAACATAAATTTGCATAGATATTGTGAAAAGAATATCTTTTACTGTGAAAATAAGTGTATGAAAAGTGAATAAAGACGTGAATATGAATTTTTAAAGTAATGAGGTGACGTTTTCAAGGGGAGCTTTTATGGCACACTTCTTTTATAACCATTTTTTGCCGAGACGGTAAAAACCAATTTTAGTTTTGCCCACTTTGTGGCAAAAACCTGCCAACCACTTGCAAACAACCAATCAAATACTCAAACTCGGATCTATTTTCGATGACTCTTCTGTTACAAATTTGGCTTGGCTCGAACCAAAATCAATCTACTCCAACACCCCTAACTAATACCGATCTAATATCTGATCTCCATTGGTGACTGTCACTAATAATTACAAAAAGCATATTAGACTAGCTTAAGGTTAAGGGAACTTTTAATGTAAAATTTAATTTGATTGTTTTGTTGTGTTTAGTTGTGGCATGAGTATATAGATTGATTTGAGTTTCGTTATACAGAACCCATTCGTATGGCCAAGTTAGGAGCCAAAATTTCAGATCACAGATGGCGTCTGGAGTGCGTCACCAGTTCTACATGCGACATTTTGCGTCCTCCGTGGCTTAAGGCGATATGGGACCATACACAAAATGACGTCACGAAGTAAGTTTCGGACAAAGGGGTTAGCGAGGTCAGTAAATTTTGGGGTGGTGGGATCAGTAAAGTTTGGGGTGGCGGGGTCAGTAAATTTTGGAAGCCACACAGATATTGGAATAACTATCAAACCGACAGGATAAAGATTTTAAAAAGTCATCAGAAATTAGGATAAATTCAGATTAATTACATGAATTTCACAAAGATTTTTTTTCCCCAATGTTACCATCTTCATTGGTACGGAAGAGGGAGGGGGTTCGACGTTTGTGACATTTTCTGGGTGGGGGACGGGGTTTGCAAAGATTGTGACTAAAGTGTAAGAGGGGAGGGGGAAGGCAGCCAAAAAATGGTCTAATTTCCTTGACATCATTTCCGTATGGCCTCCTGTAATTTGCATACAAAAATGATGGAGCTAGCCAGTGGGATGCAAATGCACTACTGATCTGGCCGTAACGAGCGCTGCAAATTACAAGAGACCTTAATGCTTCCCAATCTAAACACTCATGGGGGTTGTATAAATGTAAACTAATATTGTTTACAGGGTGGTCCACAAAAAAACTGCCGACCCAAAATTTTCTAAGTTCAATTTTTCTAGTTAGTACCCCTCAGAACCGGGAAAGGAAAGAAATCTTCTCGTTTCATTAGATTAGATTTGTCATCTCCTGGTTATGAGGGGTGCTAACTAAATAAGTTGGACTAGAAAAGTTTTGGGTCGTCAGTTATCTGTGGACCACCCTGTATAGTAATTAATTAAAAAAAAATTATTATCTACAGTTATAATCTAGCCAGGAAGACGCTGCTCAAATTTTGCTTAAAAAAGCTGCAAACAGCATGTCTTTATCAGTTATGGGAGAAGAGTGTTTGAAGCTATTTATAGTGTTGTGCTAGACTATCGGTTTGTGTTTTTGTTTCCGATTTAGATCTAAAATCATACCAATGTCGATACCGGCCAGTCCTTGCTTTTGAACACATTATGTACTTGTTTTAAAATTTGCACATGAAGTCTATGCCTCTGGTTAAGGGACTTTAGTTTTTTTTTATTCAAAAATGTTCAAAACTGCGTTACTGTACTTTTAAGGTTTAATGTAGAATTTTGACCAATCCCTGGTTAAATAATACAAGCAGCGAAACTAAACTTAAATTAATGTGCAGTAACTGTAAGACTTGTAAACGTAAGGACACATAGAAGCAGGTACCTCTTGTTTTTTTTTTTCCTACCCAATTAATATGTTGATAGACAAATGCAACCCATGGGAGCTTCTCTTATCTGCAAATGTTTTCCCCTTCAAGTTTATGAAGAGTATTGCTTCGTGGCAAAAATGTTTCTCCAGTCGAAAAGCTTTGCTCATAGAAGGATCCACGGCTTGTTTGTCATTTTATTGTTGAAGTTTTATGTCTGTATTCTTAGTTTATGGTGCATCAGTTCATCCCTCGTATGAGGAGCACCATAGAAAATGTTGAATGCCGACGGGTATTGAAAAATAAGGAGATTGTGTATCCACAACTTCCATTACACTACTGAGTCGGCAGCGTCTACATGGTATCGCAATTTGTCAGTAGAGGCCCTCAGTATAGATGTGCGCAACATCGTCAAGGTTAATTGTAGGTAGCAGCGTGCACAGACCACCGATAGGGGATGAGGCAACTTTTGTAAAAGGGCACACTAAGTTTTTTTTTCTAGAGATTTTTTTTTTACGCTCGTCATTTTATTTTTACCTCTTTGTTAAGCTTGTCTCTCTATTTTATCCTTTTATGTCCCTTTCTGCCCTTTTCCTGGCCTTCTTTTTGCCCTTTTTTGACCTCTATGCCCTTTCTCTGGCTGCAGCATCAGCATTTAACGAAAGTTAAGATAGAGCATATTTCTTTTACAAAAAGGGCCAAAAGGGCATTTTTTCCAAAAAGGGCAAGGGCAATGCCACTTTTTGCTGGGACCAATAATAGCCCCCTCAGTTTTAAGGAATCGGGAGAAAGAAAATAAACTTTTTTAGTTATCTTCTCATTTCATTTGGCATTTGGGTTTGGCATTTTAATGTTCTGTTTTTATGAATATATTAATAACACTAGATTCAGATCCAAAGAATGAAACGTGACGGGGCACACTGTTGCTTTGCACTAAGCGAAACTACGTGAAGAAAATGCTGTATATTCAACGTGCCAGTTTCTTAAGTGAAACTTGCGTTATTAAGTTAAATCTTCTAAAGGTTATTTAAACTGAGTAACAATGTGCTATATTAATTTCTATACATCTTATAATACAACCTGAAATGATAAAATTTTATTAAAAATGTGATAAATAGTGGAATAAAAAATCTGACAATATCGCGGCTAACTCTACCGTGCCCACTTCTAGTGGCGATCACAATCTTGAAATCCGTCCCTAAACTCCCCTGCCACTCTGACTTACTACTATAAAAATAAGTTGGAAATTAAGCCATCAGCGAAAATTTTAAACCAGAAATAATAGTACAGCAAACCACCTTTATGCACAAACGTTCATTCAGTCACGTGATGCAGAATCAACTGATGTGACTCGTGACTTACTAGCGTTCAGTCGTATGTATGTACCTATTATTCAGAGGGAAAGCAAATTCTAGCCCTCTACCCCCCTACTTTTACGCCCCTGATGGAAAACGTATGACCACTTTATTTTTATTGTGTGATTACTTTTCTTGCTTATGCAATGTATGTTACATTAAAAAAAAGTCTTGAAGTTATAGGGGTTTTACTTTTTTTTTGGGGGGGGGGGGGTGTCCCCTGCACTGTCCCTCCCCCCACCATCTCCTTTGTTTACGCAACTGCTGGCATTTGGCCCCCTCACCTTTTTAAGGGTAGAGGCACCCCTGCCCCCTACTGTGCACGCCACTGAATTTAGGTCTTTTGTTTTCAAACAATTTTTGGTTTTTAAAACGCCAACCCGATGTCAAGGTAACAATAAAAAAAAATCAACATAAGTTACCTGAGCTAACAATCAAATTGAGCAATGCTTTAGTGCTGTACGCCTGCTTTGCATGATATGTTTAAGAACCTGTAATGTCTGCTGCGATAATACTAGGCCCAATTATGCAGTGCGTACTTTGCAGTGATGGATTTGGCGGTAGAATTCAACAACGTGGTCTCGAATGTGAACAAATTTCGTAACAAAAAGACCTATGTAGACGAAAATATGGATGTACAATGTGATTAACTGCTCACTTAAGGCAACCTTAAACCAACAACATTGTTTGGTGCAGCTTTCACTTAAACATTGCGTCGCTGGTGGGTTGTCGATTATCCAGTCTTGTTTTTCATTAAAATTATTGAAAATTTTGGTTTCGTGTTTGAACAACGCCTTTTCACCGCCAATTTTTCACTGTTTTGGGGAAATTTGGGGCATTTTGCAGCATTCTCAATTTTGCGAAAATTAAGCAGTATTTTTGCTGCAGTTGGTGATTTTATAACTCTTTTGGAGAAAAAGTTTGTGGAAATTACAAGTACTTAGACATGTTTATTATATTTGGTTATATATAGTTTAGCTTCTGCTGAACTGAGTATAATAATAAAATGGTTCAGTTTCGGTTTTAAGTAACTTGGCTTAACGTTGCAGTGCCGTCCAGTGTTGGCACAGCGTGCTGAAATACGCACTCTTTACACAGCTACACACACACACCTGTGTTTTTTGCGCCTGTTCATATAAGTAGGCAATATGTTTTTGTTAATGTCACTTATACTATAATGGAAAGTTAACAACACTCGACGAGTTATTCAATATACTGTATCAAATTACTTTACTACTATGATGCCGATATTGAATTACAAGAGAAGTTCTGTTAAATTCTTTTTTAATGAAAACTGGAAAAAATGATTTTTCATTAAACCATTAATTTTTAGTTTGATAGATATGCAAGGGCTGCTATGCCGAAAATCTTCTGCATCAACCTTTCTCCACTCTTGTTAAAATTTTCGGAAACACTACTTCAAAAGTTAATCGAACGAATTTGCGTTGTTCGAAATTTTCGACAGACACTCTTCCTTCCTATTTGGCGTGGAATTATGCCATCTGTCTTCGTCAGCCTTCTCTACTTGTCGTTATTTTCTACTTGGCCTACATCAGATTGAATGTTGCGTCTGTTTGAATTTTGCTCATCTGACCACTGACCTTTTCGGTCGCGAGCGGCATGAGAGTGGAGCATTTTCCCCCATTTTGCTTGTAGTTGCGATTCGAGTTTTGCATGAACTAAGGGGTGGGAGGGATTAACTTTTGAAGTAGTGTTTCCGAAAATTTTAACATGAATTTCGTGCTTCGAAGTAACAAACCGTACAGCATTTTTCCACTCGTCTGCTTGTTGTGTAATGTGTCTATAAAGCAAGTGGCCTTGCCATCAACTCTTTATCATCCAACCAAATACTAATTCAGAATTTAGAAAATTCAGTAAAACTAAATAGAACTAAGGCTGTACCAAACCGAACCGAACATGAGGCGTTCCGTTTGGTTCGATGTTCGGCATTTCAAAAGAAAATACCAAACCGAACTTATTTCCGTTTCTATTTGATGGATTTTGATGTTTGAATACACCATTTTGAAGGTTTTTTTCGTCAGCTTTCTGATGGTCGAAACCACAAATTCCTAGCTCTAACCGTTCAGAACTTAGGAATGAGGGAAAATCTAAAGACACAGGAGATTTCTTTATGCTCAAAAACTTGGAGTTTCCACATCTCTTCACTTTTAAGTCCCTGTGAACATAACATGATTGTTGAGAAACTTTAACTTTGGTGTATATT
>JAHWFP010155877.1:783-29732 GCA_023313725.1 Lithobius niger
CCACTGCAAAAACAATAATACTGTTTTTATCCCTTCTTGAGTACAAACAGATGAGAGCTATAATTTTTTTTTTTACATGAGCTATAGCCGTTCCTTAAGGTGAAACGTGCCTTTACGCACTTACTGTGACAAAATAACGTAGTTGCAAAATTAGGTTAACTTCACACGACTTTTTATTTCCGTTCTGCACCTTTCCAGCTATTAATTAGTCCTGTGCTACGTGTTGCTATGTACACAGTCTTAAGGATTTTAAAATCCAATTCAGTTTATTGGCGGTGACTCAATCAATAAAGGTGCTAGTCTATAATCGTGTGATACAATAATTGGTACTGGTTCAAGTTAAACTCTCGCTCCTATCTTTTATTTTTAATACATATTAAAGTGTTGACACTAGGGCGAGCTTCAGTCAAGGAAGGGAGCAGCTCCGCACTTAAGTGTGATTGCGTCGTGGAGTTGCTCGCGTGACAAGAGTTTTGAGTTTCGGTGTCGGGTTTCGAGACGAATTAAGGTAATTTCAGTCATCTGGTAACAGGTGTCGCATCCGTACAGTATGGGCTTTTTGATCATACGATAGAGTGTACAGAATCAGATAAGAGTTGCAAACTCATCAATTTCATAACTCACG
Source organism: Lithobius niger (assembly GCA_023313725.1). NCBI lineage: Eukaryota > Metazoa > Arthropoda > Chilopoda > Lithobiomorpha > Lithobiidae > Lithobius > Lithobius niger. The sequence continues at coordinate 1,409 of JAHWFP010155877.1, forward strand.
ACGGTAGAAAGCAGCGTGTGCAGAGGGTGGGCTGAAGCCAAACATTTCGTAATAAAATCAGCTAAGTATTTTAAATCATGCCCAATCTACAGTCATTCTTGTTCACGCTACTGGCTGAAGATGGCATAATAATGTATAAATTGCCGCTTGCCCCCCCACCCCCCCCCCCCCAGACAAAATATTTATTTAAGCCACTGGTCATTTTCCGCCGCCATGACACACAAAAAAATCATTTTCAGTTTTAATCTGGTTGGCGTTGCTCCATAGGGAGCTTTCAGCAGTGGGTCATGACCCGGGGGTTCCAGGCTCACACTCAACAGTTGGCCCAGGCACACAAGCTATAGTTGTTCTTGCTTGACCATAGGGAGCATTTGAGCTACCTATAGTGTGCCTTGCACAAGTAACATGTGAGCGTGTTCGATATATGGAGAAAGACTAATACGACCTTGTTCCCCTGGAAAACCTTGAGCTATTAACAGTAGGATTTGGTATCATCACACGGCCTTGATTCCCACAGGGACCTTCGATATATACACAGTGGGCCTTGGGGGAAAAATGACGTGTCTGGAATGAAGTATTTGATTTCCTGTCAAATTAGTCTCAAGTGTTTAAGCACGTATGTTGAGACTCACTAAAATTAAATAATTTTTTTTTAGTGTGGGTGGTAGATTTGTGTAAAATGGGTAAAAAAAAAAAACCAAATATAATTAAATAGATAAGTTTAATGGCTTTCCTGGACAACAACCTTTGTAAGATAGTCTAGTTTTCGAATACTAACATAGGAAAATAATGACTATCTTAAGCATCTACTTTAATAAAAACGAGTTCTAGTACGGCAAGTGTTGTAAAACGGGCACAACGGCCACGAGCCTGCACAAACAATGCGGAATGGCTGGTGACTATTTACAACAATCCCTTCTAAAAATGAGGTATTCGATGAATGTAAACGGAATGATTGTTGGCAATAAACTGAAAACTCAACTTTCAATGGATAAAAATGCTTCAGGTATATGCAATTTGATGTTAAACTGCTGGCTAATCCTCGGCCCAGAAAAAAATTACAAAGCCAGTGGGCGATAGCTTTTGGACTTACAAATGCTGTACAAAGGCGGATTTCTTTATTTCCGGTGGAAAAATTCATCTGTAAGTGCATGCAGTTAGTGTTAGGGAAGGCGCTGATTGAGTGAGTGAAGCAAACGAAAATCAGCATTTCTTAGCCAGTACGCACGAAAATACATAGGTGGGTTATCACCTTCCGCAGCAAACACGTGACAGACCACACTGTCAAAATGTTGCAAACGGTGCATCAGACATCACCTGTGCATAGCACGGACTTAAGCTAGTAATTAATAAAACGGGGTGTATACACATTTAAAAAAAAAAAGCTATTTTAAATGCAAACAAAACGTGTTATTTGTACATTTATTTATTTGAATATTGGTTCAACAGCCTTTAGGGACCAGTCATTATTTATCGCCGGGGGGGGGGGGGGGGGCATGAAGTTTTTGGATCTTCGCGATGGGAGTCACAAATTTTCACGTCCAGCCAAGAGGAGGATGACGGGGTCAAAAACACACTGGCCAACTGGGAGAACGACTTGGAATTTAGCCCTACTCACCAAAACGGCGACTAGCAATAGAAGATTACGCTCAAATAGCGATATCTCGGGAACCGTGTAAGCTATTGACGAACGGTTTGCGGCGTTATGCTCACAGTTTTGAACCTCAAAAATGGCACCTTCAGCAGTCAAAATTTCTGTAAAACGCCTCAGCTTCGGGGTGGGGGCAAGCCCCCCCCCCCCCGCCCCCCCACGATGTGAGTGTTTACAAGGTTTTAAAACTATTACTACAAGTATAGTTTTTACAAAGAACTTTGTAGAAAAGTCTTTGCATCTGGTTTCTTGGATTGTTCTGTCTATTAGATGCGGACTATGTTACGGATATGGGCGACAAGCAAATATTCATCATACTTATTGTATGAATATCGACAAGAGATGGGTGTAAGGAACATTTTATAGAGCATTTTTAACCCAATATATCTTTTCGTGAAAGCCGAGACATGTTCTTTACAACTAATGGTAATTGTCGGTGTGGAGAGCTACTTACTTAATTTGGCTACAGAAATCATCTGCAGACAGGTATACGAAAAGCGCATTATTTTTGGACCTTGAGTGGAGGAAGTAAAGATTTTTTTAGGGTCTCGGGGGGGGGGGCACACCGGAATTGTGTTTTTTTTTTTTTCTCCCCCCCCCCCCCCCCCCCCCCCCGGCCATAACTAATGACCAGTCCCTTATGCCTCGTAATAGAACCAAGGAGAGTTGCATGAATTTGCAAGAAACAGTTCATAACATTTTTTTTTTCCAAAAAGAAAATTAACAGAATCGGTTTAACTTGAGACTATTACATAAGGTTGGGTCAAACGTTTGCCATTTGTGTTTTTTTTTGTACTCTGTTCCGGCTCTGGTAACACCAAACGTAGCGTTGTACCTAGTTCAATATTGTGGAATGAAAATGCAAACACATCTGAGAAGTTCAGGCTCAAAAATTTTTCCATGTATCAGATTATGTAAAAAATGTAATCTAGTGCTTTGTCTGAATTATTCAAGAGTTGGAATTCCAAATTTAACGTACAGATTTTCACAGGAATAATCATCTCTGTTAAATCCAGATTTAAAACAAATGAATCTATAGGTTTCTTTGAATTCTTTCCACCTCTTGATTAAGTTTTGCTGTATGGGGTTTCAGACTATGCATGCATAAGTAACCAAACTTCTACAATTGTATTACCAAACTTCTCTTCGAATAATTGTATTATAGTACATGGCGATAATTGTTTTGGTGTCACTGACAAAGTATAGGTACGTTTCAAGAATTCAAATATTTTAAATTCTTTTTTCACAATATTACGAACGTAACCACCAAATAAACACTTGCATTGAAGGGTTACCTCAAGATCGTTTACGTCTGTGATGCATTTAAGGAGAATACTGTTAATCGTATAAGGAAATTCATTTACATTTAAATTTCGATAAGAGTGGAAATTTATCATTAGACATTTGTTCAGGTTCAGTTTTAAATCCCAGTTTTCTGACAAATAAAATATTTATGTAGTTTAATTAGGTCATTAAGTGTCATGTAAGACATTTACATTGTTTTGTCTTACACGATGCTTAAATGACTTAACCTTGAGGTTTGAGACCATGCGGATTGTATATAAGCTCAGAAATAGCACTTTTTTTTAGTAGACTGTGTTAAATGCTTGTAAGCTCTGTTCTAAGATTTTAATTCGGTAGCTTGTATTGATAATTTGTCAGCTGTTTCATACAGCTGACCACAAAGAGCTTTAAATTCAGTTTAAAGTAGCACAATGCAGTTCTTGTGAATAAAAATTAACACACGGCAATTTAACAGCTATTTTTTCTTTTTCCTGCAGTGGTTAACGAAAATCTGAATCGCACTATCTACAACCACAAGGGTAACTTCACTTCTCCCAATTATCCTCACGGCTATGCTAACAACCTACATTACACGATCCATTTTGTGGGTCCCGTCCGTTCCCGAATTCTAGTTCAATTCATTCATCTGGATTTGGAATGGCAACAAGACTGCCTCTATGACTACGTCGGTTTCCAAAGCTCACCTGACGCACCAATAACAAGACTATGTGGACAGCATTCAACCAATATGAACAGGTAATCGACTGACTAAGTAGATATTGTGAACCTTTCACATTGGTGGGGCAAATAAGGCAATTATGTTTATTTTTGGCACAAAGCTTAAAAGTTTGTACACATGGGTTTTGAATACACTGAATCGACATCTAAAAAGGACCACTTTCTATGACTAATGGTTCCCTTGTAAATACGTCAGGTCAATAGGAGTCACAAAGTCCACATGCAAACCTTTACTGCCCAACGTCCAATACATTGGACGGCCACTGAACGGCAAAAATACTAAGTCCCACTGTGCAAGAACGAGCAGCAGCAGCCAAGTGAACGCCAGTTCGAATCCGACGACCGATCCAACTATTATGCATCCAGGTCGACATGTGCATAAAAGGGTTAAGAAATAAGTCCGCCTAATTTTGATGGCCTGAGGCCTCAAAATTAAAGACTTAGTGTCACTTTGTTTTATGCTGTAAGGTTTAAGTGGAAACTCGGATCGTTTATTTTGGGTCTCAACAACTAATCAACTTTTCACTGGCTGACAATGTTACTGCCTGCATTCTGAAACATCTTGCACTGCAGCAGTGGTTGATATCATGCCCTAAAATTGTTGACAATGCACAGTTGAATGATGTTCGTGTGCCTAAATAGTTGCTCCATAAAACTGGTTGTCTTTATGATTGCATTACCCTACAGCTTAAGTAAGGATCTTATTTATGGGAGGACATTATAATACACACAATGTGACCGTGAAATAAGAGATAAATTAGTCATCTGAAATTTTTTTTATCATTTAACACAAATCACAATAATACCCATTACAGTTTTATGGCTTTTTAATTGTTATTGTTCGTCAGTATCATGTTAGGTAATTGTTATTGATCGATTGGTTATCGATGTGGTTCCTTGCAGGCCTCATCCTCCACAATCGATAATTATCGATTAGTAATATATATCTATATATTAATGAATATTGATCATTTTAATGGTTTTTTTTTAATTGTTACTGGTTAATAATTGTCAGTTTGGTGCCTCACAGGTCAGTAAATAATTAGCAATTATCATCAATTATCACTAAATTCTGTAATTTTTTAATACGTTTTAGTTGTATTGATTGTAGCATCATGCCCAATGTATACACCTACCAATTTCAATAACCCCCTCCTACCTGCCGTACAGCATTTCTGGGTATGTATTAGAATTTAAATTGTTATTGGTTGGCAATTGATATAGTGTCATTTAGAATATTTAATTGGTTTTTAATTGATTGATTGTTGATTTTGTGATCAATTATCAATCGATTAGTATTAAAAAACGTTTAAGCGTATAAAATACGGATGTAAGCCTTAAAAAACTTAAAGCCCTAAAGGAACAGATATTAGAAAAAGACATGTAAGCCATCAGCGTCGCACTAATACGTGTAAAAGAAGCTCCAGCTTGTTTTTTGGGTCGCTAGAGATTCTTTTACACGTATTAGTGCGACGCTGATGGCTTACATGTCTTTTTCTAATATCTGTTCCTTTAGGGGTTTAAGTTTTTTAAGGCTTACATCCGTATTTTATACGCTTAAGCGTTTTTTAATACTAATATCCCTTATTTTTTTTCTTGTTTTAGCAAGAATAACACACTGTAATCACCTTAAAATAACTGTTATAAGAGAATCTTTTCCATGGCTGATTCGTTTTATACTGCTAAGAGTGACTTTTTCACCCGATTTCATGTTTTTAGCTTAATCTATATGAATTTGTTGCCCAAACCCCTGGGAGGCATCACGAGGAGGTTCTGGGACGGGAGGGGGGGGGGCACTGATGGCACTTTGGGTATTTCAATGGGGTCCATGGCTGGTTCTATTTTTACTGTTAAGAAAGACTTGTGTACCAAATTTATGTTTTCTGCAAAATTTCTACAAAAATTTGTTACTCCACTTAATGATTTCTGCCCAGTGCTCTACAATAATAATTGGTCTGCCGATGCGAATACTGCAGTAACATCAAAATCGTGTTTAAAAGGCCCTAACCGGTGTTAATACCTACATTTTGGGCTGTACAAATTGAAAATTGGTTCATTGGTTTGATCTCTAGGTGAGAGCAAAAGTTCTAACCCATTTGGCTTTCCGTGTCAAGAATAATGTAGTTACATTAAAATAGCATGCGAAAGGCCCTAGGCCTTGTCCGTACCTACGTTTTAAGCTATAGAACTTGAAAATCAGTTCTGTGGTTCGATCTCCAGGCGAGGACAAAGAGTCCCAACAGCAACATTAATGATTTCTGCCCAGTGCTCTGCAATTATAATTGCTCTGCCGACGAGTATACTGTAGTCACATCAAAATCGGGTTCAAAAGGCTCTGGTCGGTGTTAATACCTACATTTTAAGCTATACAAATTGAAAATCGGTTCATTGGTTCGATCTCTAGGTGAGAGCAAATGTTTTAGCCCATTTGGCTTTCCGTGTCAAGAATATTGTAGTTACGTTAAAATAGCCTGTGAAAGGCCCTAGGCCTTGTCCAGACCTACGTTTTAAGCTATAGAACTTGAAAATCGGTTCAGTGGTTCGGTCTCCAGTTGAGGGCAAAGAGTCCCAACAACAACAACAACAACAACAACAACAAGAACAACAAGAAGAACAACAACAACAACAAGAAATGGCCATGCCGTGGACGCCGAACGGTTTGATTGTTGTCATTAAAATTTGTAATGTGGTGAAATAGTTACGACACGACCCCAAATACCGAATTTCGTTGGTCTATGTCAATTCCGGGCGAGACTATAGGAGTTCAGAGTTTGACGTTTAACATGGAAGTTCATGCTGAGGCTTACATAAGGACCGCTGCCGTGGTCCTTGATAATGGATTTTTATTTTTATTGGTTATTAATCGATTAATGGGTTTTTAATTGTTACTCACCGATTATCAGTTTGATGCCTCGCAACACAATCATTAATCATCGATTTATTGTTATTGATTAGTAATGTGATGCCTAGTAGCACAATCATTAATTATCCATTACCATCAATTTTCGGTTATTGTTCATTTCAGTGGGTATTTAATAGGGTTTTACTTGAATATTTATTGATTTGGTGCCTATCAAATTATTGATTATCACCAATTATCGATTATCACTTTGTTCCATGATTATTGAAGGTGTTTTGAATTTCTACGGGTTGGGTATTGATTTGGTGCCAGTCAGGGCGCCACTTTTTAAACTACTAGTAGGGTTTTCTTAGGTTGGGGGAAGGCATAAGAGTCATTGAAGGATAAGGAGCCTTTCTAACATTTTGTTCACGGCCCTGAGTCTTCTTAATATGGCTAGAGCAACCATGAGCGAGTGGGTTTACGCACCCTAAAACACGAATCATGATGATCGTGATCCTTACTACAAAATGCTCATCCCTGTTGCATCATGGTAACATTTTGTAAACAGTTTTTGTGGATGAGCATTTTTTTTTGGACGAATGCTTTAATAAGTTCTTTGGTCTTAACTAGAATCGTGTATATTTTGCTGTTCAAGTTGATAGATTTCTTCACAGGGATACCATCAATTGTTTCCTTCATTTTCATCAGGATTTGCTAGGTTTTTATGTTGTGCAAAGGATGCGAAGAATCGTAGTTACTTGTATCATTTCCCACTAGCAATGATTTCTCAAGTATGACTCCAGTTGCTTTATGTGCTAGTAATGAATTATAATGTGTGCATCCACGTGTATATGCAGTTGCTTTTCTCAGCAGCGATGATTTGTCACGTGTGCCTCCTTTCACCTTTTTTCCAGCAGCAATGACTTGCCATTATGTGACTCCAGTTGCCCTTTCCAGTAGCAGTGATTTCTCATGTGCTTTCAGCTACTTTTCTCAATAGCCATGATTTGTCGCATATGCTTCCAGTTGCTTTTCCTAGTAGAAATTATTTGACACGTGTGCCTCCACTTGATTTTTCCAGTAGAACTGATTTTCAGGCATGACTTCATTTGGCTTTCCCAGTAACAATGATTTCCCACGTGTACCTACAATTGCTTTTTCCAGTAGCATTGATTTGTCACGTGAGACTCCAGTTGCCTTGCCCACGAGAAATGGTTTGATGATTTGTCTTGTATCTCTCCAGTTCCTTTTCCCAGCAGCAATGATTGGTAACGCGTGCCTCCAGTTCCTTGTCCTAGTTGCAGTGATTTGCCATGTGTGCCTACAGTTGCTTTTCCTACCAGCATTGATTTGTCACCTGTGCTTCCTGCTGCTTTGCCCAGTACCAATGATTTCACGTGTTTCTCCAGTTGCTTTTCCAACTGGAAATGATTTGTCACGTGTGCCTCGAGTTGCTTTCCAGTAACAGTGATTTGTAACGTGCTTCCAGTAGCTTGTCCCAATAGCCATTTGTCACGTGTGCATCCAGTTGCTGTTCCCAGTAGAAATTATTTGTCATGTATGCCTTTAGTTGCTTTTCCCAGTAACAATGATTTGTCGTGCGTGTCACTAGTTAATTTATCCACTGGAAATGATTTGCCACGTGTTAATCCAGTTAGTTTTTCTAGTAGCAGTAATTTGTCATGTTTGCCTCCAGTTGCTTTTCCCAGCAGCAATGATTTGTTACGTCTACCTCCAGTTGTTTTTCCCAGGAGCAGTGATTTGTCACGTGTGCCTCCAGTTGCTTTTCCCAGTAGGACTGATTTGTTACCTGACTCCAGGTGCGTTTCCCAGTAGCAGTGAGTTGTCACATACTTCCAGTTGTTTCTCTAAATCCATGATTTGTCACGTGTTTTTCCATTTGTTTTTCGTAGTAGCAATGGTTTGTCACTTGTATTTACAGTTCCTTTACCCAGTAATAGTGATTTTCCCCAGGTGCCCCAGTTGATTTTCTCAGTTTCAATGATTTCCCACTTGTGAGTCCTGTTGCTTTTCCCACTATAATTGATTTGTTACGTGTGGCTACATTTCATTTTCCAGCGACAATGATTTATCACGTATTCCTCCATTTGCTTGTGCTAGTTGAAGTGATTTTCACGTGAGCGTCCAGTTGCATTTCCCGGCACCAATGATTTGTCACGTGTACCTCCTGTTGCTTTCCCCAGTAACAATCATCTGTCACATGAGCCTCCAGTTGCTTCTTACAGTATCAATGATTTGTTAGTGTACTCCAGTTGCTTTACCCACTGTAAATGATTTATCACATGTATCTCTAATTCCTTTTCCCAGCATCACTGATTTATCACGTGTGCTTCCATTGCTTTTCCGAGTAGCAGTGATTTGTCACGTGTGCTTCTAGTTGGTTTTCGCAAGAAAATTGATCTGGCACGTGCTTCCAGTACCTTTCCCCGGTCAGCATGATTTGTCGCGTTTGCTTCAAATTGCTTTTTCTAGTTACAATGATTTATCACGTGACTCCAGTTGCCTCTCCCACTATAAATGATTTAGTTCGTGTGGCTCCAGTTGCTTTCCCAGGAACAGTAGTAGTAATATGGAGTACAGCAGTAGAATTGAAGGGATGTCACAGGTTACATGAGCAACCGGAAGTCACGACACAATCCAAAACACCGGCATCCATAGGATGACGTGAGATGACCAAGCTCCAAAATGGAGTATGGTTTGGTTTCAGAGCAATCATCATACGACTAATCGTGACTACGTACATCAAAACATGGTGTCAAAGGTAACCGAGACTCTTATAAGGGTGTTACTTTGGTTCATAACCCTATTTTACTAATAAAAACATATTTTCGTTCATTTCTACCTGAAACTAAGTGTGACATGTTGTCTTTCTCCTACCATCCTGTGACTTATTTCCTTCTGTCCTCTATATCCCCAGCAGAAAGAAAAATGGTAGACATCCCGTCTGTCTAACTGCTTAATTGAATAAATGCAACTTGAACCACAGCCAAACGATTTCGGATGAAATGCACGTTAAATGGGAACCACTAACTCCATAATGCATGAGTAATTTAAGACAAGACACACTGTCAACTTTCTTAACATATTTATTCAATCAACTGTAGAGCCAACCAATTTGCATACAGACCTTTCACGGTCAGCTAAAGAGCCAACAAATTTGCATACAGACCTTTCACGGTTAGTTAAAGAAATAACCTATTTATAAATTCATCAATGCCGAGAATTAAAGGGGTGGCATAAGGGAAATATTGGTAATAGGGCAAAGTGTTTACTCCATCACCTAGGCCGCGACGTTTCGTGTCGCAACAAGCAAGAACAACATTTTCTGTAATACTGTAAACAACTCGTGTTTGAAATTTCTAATGGATACCCGCTTGTAGGAAATGTGTTTTGTACTCGTAAACAAGTCAAGTAGTCTTCGTATATAACAAATCTTTTAAGACATTTCTTTGAAAGCCTTTACCCACTTTCTTAACATTTCCACAACACTCGAAGGAATAAATATTTGACCTAAGTCCAACAAATTCAGAAACACCTGTCTCGTTTTTTATTGTGTTCACTGTAAGAAAATAGTTCATAGGTAGTTGTCAGGTGTTTCAACCTCGTACATAACGCTGTCTGTATTGGAAAATAATAGGTGACACCTATCCTCGTAACAGTCCTTCATAAAATTAAAGTGAGAATTTCCCTAACAGAAATTTGGTCTCTTGATCGTGTACTAAATGTTCTATCACAGCCGACTTACAGTGTTAACACTTCAGTAGCTTTTGAAAGATATTGTGGTGTTATCACTGTAAGTCGCCGTTCATTGGCTATCTTTAAAACTAAATCAGTAAGGGAATATCCTGTAGCTTTCATTGGTTGACAAACAGTAATACAGAACATGAGCAGCGCTATCCAGTGTTGATACGCTTCCGGGAGTTACTCGCTTCAAAGGTGTCGACATATTACGATATTTTTTTATTTTTTATTTTTAAAGAATTTTGACGAGCCTTATGTCAGCCGAAGCAATTAATGCTTGTATGGCTGAACCGGCTCAATTTTGAACATTACCAGATTATTTTTAGAGAAGAAGAAATCTGGTAAAGGGAGGTGCCAGCCCGGGGATTCGATCTGGGAAACCTCCGATCATCGTCGGGGCCGAAAGATTGTCCAGAATTAGCCAGAATACATCCCATAGCCGCTGAAGTAGCATGGTAGCCTCTCACGCTACCCTGGCCGGCAGTCCTGGCGGGGACTTTGCCATGTTTGTTTGGGATATGTTTGTTGCATTCAATAAAAGTATGTATTTTTCTACCAAAAACAATCCGGAAGGCCTTTCTTTCGAAATATGTACTGTGTCAAACGTTTGTGTATCCTAGCAATGTCTGCAGTCACAAGTAGAAGCTGCTGCAGATGGCGAAGCTCGTTAGGCCTAACGTAATGTAGAAACAAATTCGGAGCGATTTATTGTTTTGTAGTTTATTTGGTTTTTTCTTTACTTACTCTTGCAATTTTATAAAAATTAAAAATATGTACTACAATTACTAATTTATTATTACGGAATTCTTTAAAGTGAAAATGTTTGGAGGTGTGCACCAATGGGACATTCTTCGGCAGCAGCGAATATTAATTTTAGGGCACAGACAACTTTCATAATTTTTTTTAAATTCTATGACGTAATTTAGAATGCTGAATAATAAACAAGATGCACTAACACTGCATTAGTAAATCGACGTGTCGTACGGTAGAATAAAAAAAATCTGTAATTGACGTACGAAGTTGGAACGGCAGACATACCAACAGGACACTTAAAAAATCTGAATACATGGTGTACTGAAGAATATCTACTACATTGCACATTATATTAAAAAAAATTGTCTCGTAACTTTTGCTACTACGATACGGCAAATGAGCTAGAATCTTGTGTGCGACGATGCAATCACTGACCACATAAGTTTTCATCGGACGCTGATATTGGTATTCTTACAAAAAAACAAAATGAAAGCTTCGTTGTTTTACAGTTTCCCCGTACCCGTTGTTCTTGTTCATCAGACTTTTACATTTTTAAAATCTTCGAACACCATATTTCATACATTCAGCAGGTAATTTGGTGGGGGGGGGGGAGTAGGAGAAATCATATTGCGCTGAGGGTACGTCAGGTTGGCTACTTTAAATTTATTTACACTTTTTAGGTGTATTAACAAAAGTTAAAATATTCACACGAAAATTGTGACAAAGTCCACATTGAATATAACACTGCAATTTCATGTGGCCAATTTTTGTTAGGCTACTCAATACAAAGTACTTGTTTTACTAGCGTTTTATAATTATCTTTATTATTATTATTTGTAATTTTAAATCTGTGGTTAAAACTAATGTCGAACCAATAAAACTTACGTGAGTCATCCTGTTACGGATTTTAAAAAAAATCTGAAAGTCAGAGGCCATTAGGAATATCCCGCCCTTCCCTCCCTCTGGCCAGTCCGCCACTGTCAAAACAGGACATCATTCGCTTTGCTCACTCGTTCAATAGGAAACAACACCACATAAAATTCTTACAATAGATTATAAAGAAGACTGATTTGTCTTTGGATGCTTTGGCGGATTTTGAGGTTTCTGGGCTTATGGCCTTTATCAGGGTGAGTGATTTGGAATCATGAGTGTCTAGAGCATGCTTAGGAAGTATTCAGAGCCAGCTGACTGGAACTTTGGGTGTGTTTTGGAGTGATTGAAGTCTGTGTTGACATCCAGCCAGTGGGGGCAGCCATTTTGTGGATTTTTATTGCCTAATACAAATTTTGCCACCGGTTCAAGACCAACCCTGGACTGTTTAGGAGAATTTTTTTTTTTTTCGAGAGTGTTTTCGAGCCTAGGAGGCCTTTGGACTTCTGGATTCTGTTTCCTTCGGAATATTCTTTTTGGAAAACTTTTTGGTAATTTGTTTGGACTTCTCGTGTAGCCTACCAGTGAATACCTGCAAGAACTCATGGAAGTTTTGGAACTCAAACCTCGATCAGTGCTAAAATAGTTTTTCTGTAAGATTTTGGACTGGGGTGATTCCTGAAACGCCTTGACCCCTTACCCACCCCTCTTAGGTTTTTTTTTGTTTGTTTGTTTTTTTTTTTTGTTCTGTTTTATACGGGACAATTGATGCCAGCCGATTCACTCAGGGCAGAAATGGAAACTCCACATAAAGGAAGAAAGAAGAAGAAGATATTGCTTCGGTACATGCAGTGGAAAAGAAAATTATTTTTTCTGATGTTGGTGAAACAGTGGTGCAACATGCAAAACTACCGACCCCAGAACCTACACCCATTCAGTCCAGTAGGAAGTTAAGAAGAGGGAGGAGATATATCATCCACCGGTCTCTCTTGCACTGTAGAAACGTAACAACTAGAAGGAAATCAGCATCGGGATCAAAACGCAAAAATGGCATACACTCGGCTGCTTTGTCTCCTGTAAGGGGCCAAATGACTACGTCTACCCCACTCGCCAGCTGTAAAGACATAGAAAATGAACTAAACCATTCAAACTTGGTCTCTCTGCCAGAAATTTCCCCGATTAGCTCAGCAAATAACAGCCTTTGCCTTTCGGCCGATATTAGTGATATGACACCCAGCCAAACGAATCGCCTTGAGGACCCAATGTCTCCACTACACGCAAACGGTAACGTATCATATGCCCATTTTCCACTTACTTTAGAAGAAACGGTCTTAAAGCTTGAACATGACCAGGCACAGTTAAGAAGACTTACTGACATTACTAGATTAGAGCATGACCTTGACATTACAGGTGTTAATACTAATCTGGATAAAGTGATAAATAGAACAAATGAAATGAGTTTAGGCACTACGGTAGTACCAGACCACAACCAGACCACAGCCAACCACAACCAGAGGTAATAGACAAGAGTAAAATGGAGGGTGTTAATGCTGAAGCCTGCAGCCTGCTGCAACCCTTTCTGATTCCTTTGGAGGACACTGTCAGGTCTTACCTCCGCGGACTGGAGAAAAAGATTGAGGGCATGTTTATTGCTCAGGTGGACATGCTTGCAAATATCTGTAGAGACTTGAAACAAAAAATGACAAATGAGACACATAACTCACTTCCTAGGCCAAGACATGAACATCTATTGCCATCGCCCAGCAACACACCACAGCCCCAACCATCTAAACAAGCAACATTACGAACACATCTTTCTATCAATGAGGTGGGCCGCATTGAACTTGTATCTGCACACGTGGATCAATCTCTAAAACAACTTGCCGAAACTTCTTTAAAAGGCGTCACAGACAATAGGAAACCTGTTCAACGCAGACAGCTCATTTGTAACCCACCTACTATACGACCGCTCATGTATGGTTGTAGGCGAGACTACATAAACCATCGACCTGCTTGGGGTAACCGTAATGGAAGGGTTCAGCGGACAGTGGCACGCAATGACAGGGCCGGGGACACAGCCATTCTAATTGGGAAAACTCCTGGAGGGGAACCTCAAACTCAAACTTTGCCATTCATACCACTTTGTGCTGAGATCATTTCCGGCACAAGCAAAGTAGATAAGGAGAAAAAAATATTGTCATCATTGGCGACTCACAGGTGCGCCACTTGAGAACCGACTGCCACAAAAACAACCTTAGTTCTAAAACGTGGTGTTTTCCTGGTGCCACACTTAATAGGCTGTTATTGCCCGCCATTGAGTGGCATCATGAAAGCAGAACAAGATGTGTACGGAGTGACACTCTGCATTGGAACGAATGATGTCCAGTTTGATCACCCTATCGAAATTGCAACTAAACTTGATGGTCTAATTGATGCCATTAGAAACATTAAACCAGATGTTAGAATTTGTATCATAGGTTTGTTTCCGGGTATGAGTAATCACAACCTTGCACATACTACTGGACTACGTAAAAACTTGGTTGAGTGTAATGGCAACCTGCAACTCTTGTGTAAGGAACGAAAATGTGGATTCATTTCGATATGGGATGCTATTGAATCTAATAGGAATCTACTTGCAATGGATGGTATGCATCTCTCCAAACCTGGGAAAGCTATTCTGTCATCTGCTATTATGAGTTATTGGTCATCTAACTTTGAACATGATCGTTTCTATGCATACTCGGAAAACTAGTCCCTTATAATGGCCATAACGTTTGTCGTAACTCTTCTCCTGTGATCCACCCTCAGTGCAGCGTTGAAAAACCGCAGCCTAGCTGGCTGCCTGATAAATGCCCAAAGTGCTGCAGGAAAGCTTCCGGATCTCAGACTTTTGCTTTGTGACGCTGCCTTTGATATAATTGTTTTAGTTGAGACATGGTTTGACCATTCCATTCCAGACGCAATGCTAACTAGAGATGTCCCCTTTAAGTTGATTCGAAGGGACCGCGAATCCGGTCGTGGAGGGGGCATAGCGGTCTTCCAGCGAGATACCCTTGTTGCTTCAAATTTATGCATTGCAGCTGACTGTGAAGCAGTAAATTTTACTTTAATCTTACCATTGGCTATATACCCAGTGCTAGGGACCCAATCCAAATAACCACCATGTGCCCCTTCCTTAAGAAAACAAACGCCCTATCCTGTCCTAACGTACTACTAGGCGATTTTAACATGTCCAAAATTGACTGGGCCCTAAATATATCTGAAAATGCAACTCAGCGTACCTTCCTTGAAACTATTGTAGACTTAGGCTTTTCGCAACTGGTGGATAAACCCACCAGAGGCACAAATATACTTGATGTGGTCTTTGTTGATAATGACCGCATAGTTTATTATGTTGATGTAGCACCACACTTCAGCACTAGCGATCATGATACCGTGACGTTTTGTATTCATTCTGACCAAAGTCATGACGTGCCTTTGAATCCTCGCTTTGTTAAGAAGATAAATTTTGACACTTTATTACAAAGTGTTGCCGGTATAGATTGGTTTACCTCTTTAAATGGCTGTCGATCGGTTGAAGAGAAATGGAATTGCTTTTTAGGCCATCTTTCGTACCTTGTAAA
Source organism: Lithobius niger (assembly GCA_023313725.1). Lineage (NCBI taxonomy): Eukaryota > Metazoa > Arthropoda > Chilopoda > Lithobiomorpha > Lithobiidae > Lithobius > Lithobius niger. The sequence continues at coordinate 16,932 of JAHWFP010155877.1, forward strand.
TCAGTCATCTAAGTATGCCAAAAAAAAATAAAGATAAATAAAAACTATTCCGTAGTTTCCCTAGAAATTAGAAAACTTAGTCTTAAAAAAATAAACTTTGGGCTCGTTTTAGGCATGATAGGTCCGATGTAAAGAGAACCTCATATAATACCTGTAGGAGGCTATTGAAAACTTTATGTAAAACAGCAGCTATTAATACTGAGCTTAAAATTATTAGGGAGGGTACGATGAGTTCCCTCTTTAGATATATTAAAAAACAAACTAAATCACCCTCAACACTTCTACCTTTACTTTATCAGAACAAAACTCTTACTGATGATCTTTCAAAGGCTAACGCTATAAATGAGATTTTTGCAAGTAATTTTATATCTGACAATAATTCAGTTGCTGACGTTAACCCAGGTCTTCATGATCATCGAGGGCCCACTGACTGCTGCTTCAGTAATAGGCAGAATGTAACGAAGATTCAAATCGAGGGCTATCTTAAAAATCTAAAGACTAGCTCGGCGATTTGCCCTGATGGTTACTCGGGTAACTTCTACAAACAGCTTGCACCTGCAATATCCTTGCCCCTATGGGACATTTGCAATTCCTCCCTTCAAATGGGTAAACTCCCACTTATGTGGAAAATAGCAAAAGTAATCCCTATTTTCAAGCAAGGTAATGCGGCAGACCCTACTAACTATCGTCCCATATCGTTAACTTGTGTACCTTGTAGGATTTTGGAACGATTCATACGTGATGAAATAATGTGGTACTTAGGTAAATTCAACCCTATTCCCTCCGACCAGTATGGATTTTTGCCTGGTCGATCCATTACACTGCAACTGTTGGGATGTATAAGCGAATGGTGTCACGCTTTGGAATTGGGTACTCCTGTTGATGTGGTTTGTATTGACTTCGCTAAGGCCTTTGATTCGGTGGTCCACGCTAAATTACTCATTAAATTAAAGACTATAGGTATTACTGGACGCATACTTAATTGGATACAGGACTTTCTTTCGCAAAGATCTCAGAGGGTATCTGTTGGAGAATCCCACTCTGAATCCCTACCGGTAACAAGTGGTGTTCCACAAGGATCAGTTTTGGGTCCTCTACTTTTTCTATTGTTCATCTCAGATCTCACCCCATGCCTTGGTAAAGTAAAACATCCCAAATTTGCCGATGATGTTAAACTTTACAGTACTATAGTTGACCACCATGATCACAACTCACTCCAGGTTGCAGTGGACCACCTGCTTGATTCGTCAGCGGTATGGCAACTTCCTATTAATGTACATAAATGCAAAGTTTTGCCATTGGGCAGTAGGCTCAGGAAGGCTGAATATTTTTGGGTGATTCCCTACTTAAATGTGTCCATGAAACAAAGGACCTTGGCATAAACTTTACATCCAACCTTAAATTTTCTACACATTGTTGTATTATTGTTGCCAAAGCAAAACGCATTGCACATATGATCAGGAAATGCTTTGTTTCTAGGGACAGACCAACTTTAGTAATGGCTTTTAAGACCTACGTCAGACCGCTTGTTGAATATGGTAGTCAGGTCTGGAACCCCTATCTTGTTAAGGACATAAAGCATGTTGAATCTGTTCAGAGGGCCTTTACGAAGTACTTACCAGGCATGCAGGATATGACTTATGATGGCAGACTTGCATGTCTGGGTATGGACTCCCTTGAGCTAAGGAGGCTTCATGCAGACCTTTGTGTAACATTTTCTATTGTACGTGGATTGGTTGATGTTGACCCAAGTTCGTTTTTCTCCATGCGCGGTAACCATTATACTAGGGGCCACCCGTTTAAGATTGCTGTGCCCCCTGCTAGAAGGGACTGTATAAAGTACTTCTTCGCAAACCGTGTTGTATCCTCCTGGAATGGTCTGCCATCAGAGTTAGTCAACTCCTCGAGTCTTAACCAGTTCAGGCATGGTCTTCGGAAGATAGATCTCGCGATTCATTTGAGATGTTTTTAAACTAACAAATGCTAATGTAACAAATCGACTCTAATGGGACTTATTTCAATCTTGTTGTAAACTTTTATATATGTTTTTAATATTTGGGACAGATATTAGTGGATGTCACCCCATCCCTTTCTGGATCTCCCTTTACCATTAGTGTAATAAATTATTATTATTATTATTATTATTAACAACAAAATTACCACAGCACTCAACTGTAGCAAACACATTGGAGCTATTGCCGTAGATTTACAGAAAGCCTTTGATACTTTAGACAAAAATATTCTCCTTAAAAAACTATACAACATTGGGATAAGAGGGAAAATGTACGGTATAATGCATAACTACTTAAAAAATCGCTACTTTCGAGTAAGTATTGATGGCACACACAGCTCCTGGACTGAGATTCCGTTTGGGGTACCGCAGGGCTCAATCCTAGGACCAATCCTCTTCTTGATTTACATAAACGACATTGAAAATTTAAATATAGGCAGTCATTTTTCGCTTTATGCCGATGATATTTTTCTTATCTCCATAAACCATAGCCAAAAAACTATGATCTCTAATATACAAAACGATTTCGACAAAATAACTTCCTATCTATATGAAAATGAACTGTACATAAGTAAGGAGAAAACTTCTTTTATGCATATTACTACTTCGCACACGACGAAAAGTACTTGTGCTATTAAACTACATGCCCATTCCTGCATTGATCAAAAGCAATCTTGCTGCTGCCAGTTCTTACCAGTAGTTTCTTCACAACGTTTTTTGGGAATTCTGATTGACGATTCATGGAAATTTGATACACATATTGAATTGATCACCAGGAAATTGAGAAAAATTATTCCAACCCTATATTCCGTAAGAAGCCTACTAAACAGAAATGCTAAGATCATCCTTTACGAGTCATGGATCTTATCACATATTAGATATGCATGTACCATTTATGGTTCCACGACTACAAACTATATCTCTAAACTACAAAAAACACTTAACAAAGCCGTCAAGGCACTGTTTGGTAATAATACCACTGCTTCGACCAAAGAACTCTATAAAAAAAATAAACTTTTAGACTTCAACGACTTATATCGTCTTAACATCATAACAAGGTTTTTCTTTAAGACAGATTATCAGGTACTGACTAACAGACCAACTAGAAACAACACTGATTGGCTTGCCGTCCCTTCATGGAGAAACTCCTATGGCAAAAGAACTCTAGCCTACCAAATTGCTAACATTCTTAATAATATCCCGCTGGAGCTGAGGATTCAATTGCAGCCTCGCAACATAAAAAAAAAGATTAAACACTGGCTACTAGAAACATCTGAAAGAATAGCGATGAAAATATAATCTAATGTTATTATGATCCAGTATTCTGTATTTATGTGCCTCACTAAATTATTATTATTACTATTGTTAAGATAAAAAAGTACTTTTAAAATTTCAGTAAAATTGACAGAATAGATGAAGTAAATACTTATAAAAATTTATAAATGACGAATGATTGAAATGTGATGAAATTGTATTACAGAGTAATTAGCATTAAAAACTTATAGAAATGTATATTGATATAGTGTATAACTTAAGAAATTGCTAGCACACACAAGTCTTGTAGGACTTCGTGCCGGTACTTGTCATACTTGTACTTGAATAAAGCATATTATTATTATTATTATTATTATTAATATTATTATTATTATTATTATTATTATTATAAATACGCGTAATAAAATACTGTAATATATCGCACCCGAAAAGCAGCGAGGATGGCACAGTAATTAACAGCAAAGGTCTTATACGAGCATCGCATTCATTGTACCGTCTAGATTCAATCATAGAAATTCTGTGTACCATCCAGATCACCGCAAAGGTAAGTGATGACTCACTTTGTGTTGTTTTGCGCCATACGAGATGAGCCATCACGACGAACACGATAGCCTCTAACCGACCGCAATGTTGAAGAGCTGACTTGCCGAAATGCGCAGTTACACGCCGCAATTTTTCGTATGATGGGCGTTGCGCGCACACCTTTACGCTGAGGAAGTGCTGACGTCAGCTACTGATCGTGTACTATTTGACGACGGTTTTTCTCTTAGAGACCTTTTTAGAGGTTAGCTAACTAAGACCGGCCTAAATAAAATAATTACAGCATAATACCTTGTGTACTAGCGCACTTCAATTTCGTCGGATCAGAATTGAACAAATTTGTCTGGTTTTTGAGGAGATATCGCTGACGTAAACGGACTACCCTCGTTTTTTGGCCACAACCACATTAATTCCACGTGTGACATGTCGAATTAAAAATGACGAAAAATTCTCTAAATACCCCACGAGCTATTGCCTAAATATAACTCATGAGTTTATAATACTCAGGTTGACAAAAATTAACGAGAATTTTCTTAGCTCTTGGGATATTACGTATGAGAATTTCCCTGGCAGAAATTTGTTCTCTTGATCGTGTACTAAGTTCGTCCAATAATACCGAAAGCTGCTGGGGTGTTATTACTTTAAGTCGATGTTCATTGCCTAATTTAAAACTAAATCAGTAAGGGGATATCGTGTAGCTTTCATTCGTCGGACATTGCAATGCAAAATATGGCCTACGCTTTTGAAGTTGATACCGCTTCCGCGCATCACTCACTCCATACATGTAGGGGCCAAAACACTCGTGTGAAAAAAATTATCAATAATTTCCTTAGCTCCCGGGATGTTACGTATGATAATTATACGTTACATGCTTAGTAGTTCTAAGATACAGGAACCAATGTGTATGGGTCTAAATAGAGTCACCATAAGTTTGTGTATCTTTAAGAGAAACAAGTTGGGACTCAGCATATCAAAATGATCCAAGGAGGGAAAATTCATTAACCCCAATGCTTTGGCCTCATCAACAGTTAGTTTAATGTTTATTCAATTTTTCTTCATTCTCCATGGATTTTCCAAAAATACTGGTGAAAAATAATTTGTACATGTTCCGCTTAAATTCCACCGTAGATCATTTCTCTTGTTAGCATTGTAATCAGTGAAAGGCTTAACCCACACTCGATCCATACACTTACAGCCGTATTCCAGAAATCCACTCAAATGTGAGTGTGAGAGGGCACATGTGTATGCAAATATCTAAGGTAAGGGTCAACAATTTTAGTACAGCCATAAAAGCAAATGCAGGTGTCCTGACGTGCAAAAGTATTTCTGTAGATGCGTTTTGACCCTTACACTCACATTTAGCCCCACTCACACTTGGAATACGCCTGATAATCTGCTTGGAAATTCTAGTTTAAACCATTCCTTGTTTTAAGTAATAAGCCAGATTCTGTGACAGCAGATATAATCCTTGCACGGATCTAAATGAGGGACCTTAGACAACATGTTAGTAGTAGGGGCTTTTACGATATGGCAGCCACAGACACCCCCACACCCCTGCTAATAACGAATTAATAACTGCAACCTTTGCTACCTAAATGTGTCCTTTTGTTAGCTAAATGTGGCCTTATGCTACTTAAATGTGTCCTTAAAGCTACCTGTGTCCTAATGCTACATAAATGTATCCTTATGGTACCTCCAAGTGCGAATTTGCGATATAACAAACGCACAAACACCTTGCATTATTAACGAATTAGCAACTGCAAGGTTGCACCGGGTCACGCCGGGTCTGGCACTCGTGCAACTGCTTTTTAAGCTTTTACATTGTGAGAACTCTGGAATGCTTCTAGAGCATGAAAAGGACGAATTAGCAACTGCAAAGACGCACCGGGTCACAACGGGTCATGCACCCTTGCAAATGCTGTATGAGCTTTCACATTGTGAGAATTCTCAGATGCTTTCAGAGCGTGAAAATGACGAATTAGCAACATTAGGGAGGGAGTCCCAAAATTGGGGGGGGGGGGGGGTAATGCATATGCTTTTTCAGCTTTCACATTGTGAGAATGACAAAGCTTTAGCTGAAGTCATGAAAATGATAAATTAGTAACATGAGGGAGGATTCAAAATCGAGGGGCACGTCTGCATATGCTTTTTAACTGCTTATACATGCATAAATCTGTTAATGAGATACTGCTGGAAGAGAAAAAGCGCTCGCATCGTGACGTCACTATGACGTCACTAGGGACTATTGTCTAGTGACGTCACTTTCCACTTAAATCGTTTATTCGAACGGGTCAGTCGTATCACTTATTAACGCCAGGCCGATGTCCCAGAATGTCAAGTCGATTAACAATGATTTTCGATGAGAACAGTGCCAGCAAATTGTAGGCTTTGTTATTGAACAGTTTATGATGAAATCGTTTGTCTATGAAGAGTTGTAGGTCCTTGATCAGGAATTTTTCCCAATTTTTTTTTTTTGTGCCTCTGTATGGAAAATAAGTTAAACTGGAAATAATCCAGTTACTTTCAGGTTTTGACAATACCTCACGAAAACGGAGTCCTATCTGTCGTTCTTCTTTGGGCGAACTGGTAAAAATAAAAATGCCGGCTGCTTTGCGCTTCGCCAAGTGCCCCAGTATTCTACGTATATTAACAATTTGGGTAGTTATGTCAAACAAACAGCGTCTCCGAATAATCAGGTAATTATTGTATAATCGATTATTATACAGTTGTGTAGTACCAATTCGACGAACATGTAAGTCTGCTTCGGGATAGTGTACTAGGAGTGTAGCTGTCTATGGAGGAGCCCCAATGATTTGGAAGGCAGCGCTACATATTCAGGGTCGGATTAAACCTCCTAGAGGCCTTGGGCTTAAGATTTATTGTGGCCCTCTTCTAAAGTCGGACGGGAGAGGAAAAGGCGCCTGTGCCATTTGAAGGGATGACAGGGGTGACATGGGGTCTTACCATATAAACTTACTTATTCATCTGATAAGTGATGTAAGCCTGAACTCCAACTATCATTAGGTGGTCTGGGAAAAGTGCTATTAACTCACCATGCACAGTCCAATGTCAATTCATGGAAGCCTTGCTTGTTTTAATATTCGGCTGTTATTTCCAGATACAGGGTCCATTTTTAAAGCGTCTTCTATAGGCTATTTTAAGGATCGCCATTTGGTTGATTTTTACAATTCTTTTGAACCGTTTTGTGAGTGGAATGTGGGAGGGGGGATGGGAAAGAAAAGGGGAAAGAGAGAGAGAAGGAATGGTGGGGGGGGGGATGCGATATTTGTATCTGAAAGGAATAGTCATCAGCCGGAAAATAATCCAAATAGGGCACTCGTTTTCTTCAGTGGAGAAAAAAACTACTCAGAAATACAACAGCCAAAGGGTGCCTGTGCCATGGCACAATGGCACTATGGCCAGTCCGGGCCTGCCTTCCCCTTCCCCTCCAGTCCCACAATACAAAATTTCCTTTTTTTAACAATAATTTTTTTGGTAAAAAAAATAAAAGTATTATTTTTATATTTAAAACAGTCCCTATTTTATTTTTCCCGTGACCGTGAGGCATCCTTGAGGCCCTTTTTCGGTCTGTGGCCCGGTGTGCAGCACTCAAAGCACTCCCTTAATCCGGCCCTGGTTACATAATAAAGGCAGAATTCTAAATTCTTCCTACGATCACTTACGATAGAGAAATAAACAGTTGAGAGCTTTGTCTTTCGTCTGTTCAGATAATTTAGTTGTGGAAGAAAATTATTAGAAATTGGCTGGTCATTAATGTAACTCGTCTTGAATCGCGCACTTTTTTACTTAACTTAAAAGCTAACACGCATTATGTTTGAATAACGAATGCAATATAGAGAATTGCTCATCCTAACCCATCCACTCCCTCCCCCCCCCCCCAACAAAGAAAGCTACCAAACGACAGACTTCTTCCTGTCCCCTCAACTCTGCCAACAGTTACACACAGCAGGTTTGTTAGTCTGTACGTTCTTTTATCTGGCATCCGATAAGGTGGTGGCAAAGGGGGGTGGTTGGCCGATGGCATTGGGGGTCTAGACTGGGATCACTGTATTTAAGGGCAAATGTTTTTCACCCCAAGATGTTCCAAAATATTATTAATTTATAATAATAATAATAATAATAATAATACTTTTTATTAACAATTACAATTATTACATTGTAATCCTCGAAGCTATTGAAAATAGCTTGTGTGAGTTTCTAATAATACATCATATTCAAAAACAATAAAATTTTACCATTATTATCAATTAGCACTTTGCACTAGGTGGTATTTTATTTTTGCTTATTAATATTTTCAGAGTACTTAAGATTCTCGTATTAATTTTTCTCTGAGTATTAGTTTTAAGTCGTTTAAATTTTGATATTCCAACATCTCTTTTGTTAGCTCATTAAAGATTTTCGGTATATACCACGTTCTATTTCTCTTACCGTATGTATTGTTCCATCTTGGTAGTAAGAACATTTCTCTATTATGTCTTAAATTAGTTTTTTGTCTTTATTATAAAATTTAAATTGATTTTTGTAGTAATTTTTTGCAAGTATAACATAGTTTTTGAGTTTCACAATTTTCAATATCTTATTTTCTTTATATAAATCATCAGTCCTTTTTTTTTTTTTGTTTCCAAATAGTACTTTGATTATTCTATTTTGTATTTTTTGCAATATTTCTAATAAATAGTCTGATGTCAATCCATATAGTTCTATTCCATACCTTAAGATGCTTCCTATCCAAGCATCATATAAGATTTTTTATTTTGTCTGTTTAATATGTTTCGCAATTGATACATTTTAGGCATCACTTGTCTTATTCTTTTTATGAACTGTAGTATGTGTGCTTTGAAATTCCAATTTTTGTCTATTTCAATCCCTAGATATTTTGCAGAGTTCTTTTTTTCTAATTGGGTACATTTTTATCGCATTTATCTTTGTCACATGTTCCATCTGTAGTTAGATTTTTACAATTTCCATAGTGTTTAATTATCCAAGTACTTTTGTTTTTATTCATTTTTGGTACCGTTATATCTAATTGAACTGTTTTTTCCTTGCATATAAACAGCTCGTTTTCAACAAACCAGTTATTTAGTAAGTGAAAGTCTTGTTGTAGATTTTACATCATTCTTTCGTATTTGTAATGTATTGAAATTAATATTGTGTCATCTGTAAATAATAATACATCTGTGTTTTCAAGGTTGTTGGTTATATCATTTGTATAAATTAAATACAACAGTGGTCCTAATACAGATCCTTGTGGGACTCCAAATTTTGTATCATTTATATCACTATTTATTCCTTGCAGTTGTACTGTTGTTTTCCTATTGTTTAAGTAGCTTGTTATTATATTATAAATTTTTCTTCTTAGTCCTAATTTTTTGCATTTATTTAATAAGATATTTTTGTCGAACGTGTCAAATGCCTTTTGTAAGTCTACTAAAACTACTCCAAAGTATTTCCCATCATTTAGTGCGCCAGTTGTTGTCTCGTTTAGTTCTATTAAAAGGTCAGTTGTACCTTTATTTTTTGTATATCCATATTGGTTCCTGTTTAATACTTTTATTTTATCTAGAAAGTTTCTTATTTTTTTTAAAAGAATTTTTCTATTATTTTGTTTATTATCGAGAGTAAAACTATAGGTCTGTAATTGTTTTTATCCGTTTTTATTCCTTTTTTATACACTGGTCTTATTACTTGAATTTTTAATTTATCTGGCCAGATCTCTTTATCTATCATTACATTTATTAATTTACAAATTGCCTTTGCTGTGTTTTCTTTAGTTTTTTTAACATGTTCTGTTTGTATTTTATCAATTCCAGTTGCATGTGTGTTTTTTAATTCGTTAATTAAGTGTATTACTTCTATTTCACTTGCATATTCAATAAACATTGTTCTCTGTGAAATATTTTGTTTTATCGTGTTTGTTCTTTTTCTTACTTCTTTATAATAACATCCTTTTTTATAAATTTCATGTTCTTTCTTAAAACTGTCTTTCAACTTTGGCACCTGATTTGAAAAAACATTATTGAAGTTATTTGTTGTTTCTATAATAGTTTCCTCTTTAAATGTATTTGTGACATTCTCGTCAATGTTGTTTCTTTTATTTTTCTTGATAAGCTCGTTTATTACCTCCAATACTGTTTTTTTGCTTTGTTGTAACCCTTCTAGCTTTTTTTTATAGTATGTTTGTTTACATTCTTTAATTTTCTTCTCTATTTCATGCTTTTCTTTTTTATAACTATTGACTAATTCTGTATCAATCAATGATGATTTTCTTATTTTGTTCCATAAATCATTTTTTCGTTTTATTTGTACAATTAATTCATCTGTTATCCATTCTTTTCTTTTTTTATTTTCGTGTTTATTTGCATATCTGTTGTTTAACTCATCTTTTTTTATTGTTTTTTTTATTTTTAATATTATTTGTGTATATAATATTTATTTGGTTTTGTATTGTGTTGTAAATCTCATTAGGACATGTCAATCCGTCTAGAACTTCCCATTTAATATTATTCATCTCCTTTATGATTTCTTCATCTTTATATTTAATATATTCACTCTTAAAGTTTGTATCCCTATCTTTCGTTTTAACATTTCCTATAGTCCACATCCAGCACATAGTTATGTAATGATCTGAAATTTTTTCTAATAATGTCGCTCCTCTAGCTTCTCCTTTATTATGTTTGATACAAATATGATCAATGCATGGTTTGTGTATCTGATTCTGTCCATTTTTAATGGTTATTTCTTCTCTTGTTGGAGAATCAATTTTTTTTTCATATTGCTAGTGTATTTTCGTAGTTGTCTATTAAATGTTGTTCGTGTTTATCTTCTAAGTCTTCTGTATTTTTCAGTATATCAATATTAACATCTCGTATTATTAATTGGTAAGACCTATTTGATTCTTCATTCTTAATTATAGTCTTTAGTTTTTGTATAAACTCTCTCTTACATGTATTAGGTTTTTTGTATATGACAATTAGTCTTATTTTTTCTTTTTCCTTCAATCCTATCTATCTTTTAATCCTATTTCAATATCCATTACATTATTTTCTTTAAAAGTTTTTTCTGTGCATTCTATACAATAATCTTCTTTCACAAAAATCATTATTCCCCCTCCTCTTTTAGTTGTTTCTCTTGTTATAGTTTTTTTTCATAACCATGTAAGTTATATAGATCATTTTCTTCTTTTTTTATGTTTATTTCTGTCAATATTATGATATCCCAATCAATTTTAGTTTCTAGTCGTATTAGCTGCATTGCATCCCAATTTTTCCTTAAACTTCTAATATTAGTATGTAGCACCTTTACACTTTTAAAGTCACTACAATCTTCCTTGATTTTTCCTTCAATTTCACTGCTGTTTTCAAATATTGTGTTTGTGAACTTATTGAGCGGTGGTTGTAATCATTAGATCTTCTTCTCCACGTATTATTTTCACTTCTTGCTCAGTTTCATTTTTCCTCACCATTATTTTTCCATTCTTGAACCATACATATTTGAAGTCGTTATCCCTTGCAAAATTTCGTGCTTTCCAAAATAAACTCTTCATGTAAGGAGTCATATTTTCATTTAAATATATCCGTGTCCTATTTCCATTCCTGTAAACATTGTCATTGGTAACAATTCTTTTTTTTGTTGATCCAGCCACATTTGCCTACTGTCCCTATGTTTGAACTGTATAATAACTGTAATAATAATAATAATAATAATAATAATACTTTATTTCAACAACAATTTACATTGTATATTGCTCGAAGCTGGAGTCCCAGCTTGTGTGAGAACAAAGATACATCTTATTCACAATATTACCATGAGTCTATGAAAATGATGAGTTTTCAACTCTATCAGATTCAGTTTACTCTAGCGTGTGATCAAATTCCCATACTGTACGGATGCGACACCTGTTGCCAGATCCCTGAAATAAACTTAATTCGTCTCGAAAACCGAAACCCGAATCGAAACTTTGATCGCGCGAGCAACTCTTAAGCCGGAAACACAGTTAAGTGCGGAGCTGTTTCCTTCCTTGACTGAAGCTCGCCCTTGTATCCGACACTTGAATTAGATGTTTCTACCCAAGGCCCGCTGAGATAGTAGCTGCGCAGGGCTACTGATTAATTGCTAAGCCAAACTACAAAAAAAAATTGTTTCTGTTTATAATTACGACTTTCTTTGTTCTGTGCGAACATGTACCTTCCTTGAGCATATTCTGTAGCCAAATTCAATCTGTGATTGGCGAGAACTAATTATGTCTTTGAAAATGGGAACAATGTGAACGGCTTGAAAATGCTTTAAAAAGTCAACTGTGTAAAAGTCAACTTTTCTGTGTAACTAGTCGTGTAAGGGACCAGTCATCATTTATCGCTGGGGAGGAAGGGGGTGGAAGGGGATTAGGGGGGGGGGTCATTATTTAAGACCTTCTCGATGGGGGGGCTCATACAGTTTTCAGGTGCCGTCAAGAGGGGGGGGGGGTCAAAAGCACACTGATCAACTGGAAGAAAAAGTCTCAAAAATGGCAATTTCAGAATCAAAATTTCTAAAAACACCTCAGATTCTGGGACCCCCCATGATGTGAATGTTGCAAGGTTTTGACGCTATTATTACCGTTTCTGCAAGTCTAGTTTTCACAAAAGATTTTCTAGAAAAGCCTTGGCACCTGGTTTCTTGGCTTCTTCGGTCTTTTAGGTGCTGACTATGTTGCGGATGTGGGCATTCAAAGTGTTCAGTGTTAAGTGTGTTCAACATACTTATTGTATGAATTTCGACAGGAGATGGGTGTAAGGAACATTTTTAAACCAACATGTCTTTTCGTTAAAAACGTTTCTTTACAACTAACGGTAACTATCGGTTTGGAGAGCTACTTACTTATTTTGGCTACAACACTAATCTTGGCTGCAGGAATCATCTGCAGACGGTCTCAATGGATATACGAAAAGCGCACAGTTTTTGCGGGGGGGGGGGGG
>JAHWFP010155879.1:0-17559 GCA_023313725.1 Lithobius niger
GTTTCAAAGGGTTTAACGAGCGTTAACCACTCCTGGTTTTTCATTTTGCCCATCAACTATGAACTGTTTTAGACGAAAGTTTGAAATACATAACACGTGCACCAAGAATTGTTACGCACCGTGTCGGCGTTGGGCCCATATTAGACGGGTTGCTCTGCGGGGCGCTACAATGGTAGATGTACTGGGTGCGGAGGGTGACTCTGGGCGTGGTCTCCGGGCAGTCTTGGGCTTCTGCACCGCCACTCGGCGCTTTGAGAGGTAGTTGGTATCTCCCGGGAGTGTGGTATTGCATAGCCGGTGGGCTGTTGTTAGAGTAAGTAGCTTTAAGGTAGTTGTAGAGAGGGCGCATAGCAGACAGGCTTAGCTCTTCTTAAGTGTGAATAAAGAATAAAGACATCACGTAGAAGGATCACGTAGCGCTGAGGCTAGTAGCTCCTGCACAGCCACCTACAGTAAAGGCCGGATCAGATCAAGACAAATTAGGCAAGTAAAATCAACCATTGGCATAGAAGGAAGAGCAAGTTTGCTAGGTGCTGCCATCTCTACACCAAGCGGCGAAATTTCAAACTAACCGACCAGGGTTCCAAATTCTGTCAACAGATGACGCCACATGGCAAACTTGCCGCGTCGTTATTTGATTCGCCGTTTTGCGGAGCATTGTTGGAGGCAAAGATGATACGGCCTGTAGTGTAGGTGGATGTAGTTCCAGTAAGGCTGAATAAATAAATAAATAAGAGATCACACGTGCACGAAGAATGAAAAAAAAAACATTACTTTTAATTGTAACGATGAAATTTAATTGTTGGCATGCTGATGATGCTGATCCTTGAGGTCTTACGGTATTAATATAGTAGATGCTCGTAATCAACTCTCTACTCGTAGTTAAATTCTCGCTAGAGTTGGTGACATTTTTATACAGTTTTATGTTATGGCGTAGGGCCTACATCATAGAGTGATAAACCAATTACGATGTCGTAACACTCTAAGTTGGCCCTTTCATGGTACGTATGTAATGGTCGTAAACATTGTCATACAGTAAACTAATGAGATATACCGGTACACTGTAACCTATATAGCATTAGGCCTCTTAATGTTTTCGTATATTGCTGTTAAACTGTTTTGTAATTTAGGAAAATATGCAAATACGGGATTCAGTTCAGGTGTTTATGAAAAGACTGCATTTTTCTGTCATTTGTCGTCCGCGGCATATGTGCTTCATTTTGCACTTGGTTTGTTTATGATTTTTATTGATAATTTTTGCCATCGTTTTCTTTTCTTGGTAGACATGTGAAGGCTTTTATTTTGATTTGATTTTTAGCAACGCGTGGTGGGAAGCAGAGAAAAGGAGCTTCCCATCCTGTTTTGCTGTCTGCCTGTGTGTAAATGTTTACGTGCTTCACGCCTCAGTAGCTAAACAGTACGACTGAAAGACAAATAAGTATAGTAACTAGAATGGAAAAAAACTAGAACCAAAAAATATGACGTTAATGTTGTCTAGGCTAATAGCTCAGTCAGAATGGGTCTAAGAGTTATTCCCTATCCTTGAATCCTGCCAGCCGATACGACGAACAGGTAAAAAAAAAAACATAAGACAGAGTACAACTGAGGACTCGGATCAATAAGACTGAGAGAATTGACGGTAAGCTGCAAACAGGATACCAAATACGAAGCAGACGCAGGCCTTGAAAACGGCAGATAAAAAAAAGTAAGAGCGGTAATACAGGAAATTTGATACACGAACACTACATACAACAGGAATCGGATAACTCAGCCCACCGTTCGATGCAAATAGAATCAAGCAAGAGGATTGGGTTTTTAATGACGCTCTAAGAACTAATACGCTTTAATTAAAGTCCGTAGTTGCACAATGCACATCCGGTGAGGGGGGAGGTTGGGAGTGGTGGGGGGGGGGGGTCAATTGGAATAAGTACGCCGCCCATAACAGATGTAAAGAAAAAAAAATGGAAATAGTTTAGTTAAGTAGCCCGCCACCAGGACCCGCAGTTAGAGAAAACTCTGGCAAAAAAAGAAGGCATTTATGTCAATTGTAAAAGTTCTGGAAATTTGTTTTTTGACGTTTTAAATGCTAAAACTGAGTTTTTTACATTAACGAGACTTAGAGAAAAACGATAGATCGCTGCCTTAAAAATATGTATTTATGGTTTATTTTGTAATTAGAATGCAGTTAATCACAAACTTGGTACCAGGGGACAAGCTGCCTCAGAATAGAAGTTCCAGTTTTAGTGTCATTACGAGCCAGATACACGTTATGGTTGTAGTGGGAGTTACCGTAGTTGCGTTGGGAACTCAATTAAAAAAATAATTACCTGAAGTTTACTGAGTTTTAAAATATGAAATAACGGCCTAATATTCTTTGAGCCAAGAAAAAAGCTCGGTTGCTGCATTAAACAAATTAGTAAATTAAACAAAAAAACACATTTTTTTTTTAGTCAACCCACTGTCGCGTATTTTAGCAACACGATTACTGATTTAGGAGTTTATTGAATATCATATAACCGATTGGCTACATTGTAACTACATGTAATAATACAGGGGAGAAGGAAAAGACTGTTTTCGCATTGACGGAACGTGGTGGACGGATAAACGTCTTTGCGCAGAGCAAACAAGGCGAAACACGACTTAGCCAACAATTTCATCAGAGTCAAGGCTTGAATTTTTTTAACAAATTGAATCACTTTGGCCTATTTATGGATTTAAGTTCGCTAACCAATAAAACTTGGTAAGTGATTTCGGGCAAGTATTTTCGGCTCAAAACATCAAAGTTATTCAGACAAAAGGAATAAGAGATTAATCAGAAATTAACGTAAAATTGAACGACTGACACATAAAATAACACCTAAAAGTACATGCCTCAACGGTTGAAGACCAATAATACATAAATTTAACTCTTATATCAACAACTTTTCATAGCGTTTTTTTAGGCTACATAGTGCAAATAATAATTATTCTAGGAGGTCGATGACTGGTTTAACATCTCAGATGTCTGCTACTATTGTTCAGCAATATCAAAAATGCCTGGATTCAGATTAAAACCCAAGATAAATTCAGTGGTTACATAAAATACTTTATTACAAAATGGCACAGTGAAAAACTTACATGCTCGTATGACAAAAAGAAAATTGATGAATATTTCCTTCTACTTGTCAAAGTCACAATAACTGAACCAACAATAATTTCTTCAGCATCAGCCTTTTCAGTCTTCGTGCCTTCTGTCTGTGGCTTTTGCGGGATGTTGTGCTTTTTAACCAAATGTTTAACTTTGCCCTTACATTTATCAAGGGTTAACCTTAAAAAAACAAAAACAAGGAGTTTAAGTGTAAGATGGGCACAATTTGCAGCTGCTATTAAGCCAGGAAGTAGGCTGGTTGACAGAAGAAAAACGGAATCTGTAGTCAGGCCTTGACCATGTGGTATACGTGTTAGGCTTAAAGCCCTACTTGTGAATAACCAAACACTGGCCAGTATATTGCTTGCACAAAAATTAACAACACATACAGCAATTCAGACACAATTTCGAGCATAACTTTACTTGCTGGGGAGCTACAATAGTTAAATTATAAATTATCAAATGCAACTTCGTAGCTTGTATTCTTTTGCTGTTATCTGCTGGCATACGTTTTTGCTGGATGACTGGTGCAAACCCAAAACCCGGATCGGAAGTGAGCCCGCTCTGTGGTATGTGGAAAGGGTGGCAATAAGCTAAATTAACTGGGTGAAAACTATGCTGTAAGGAGTTTTATACCGTATATGAAGCTGAAACCCTGAAGTAAACAAATTAAAAGAAAAGCCTAGTACCAAGTATGAAAATATGCTCTATCCATTTTTACTGTGGTACTGTTAAGGTAAAAATATTTGTTTTACTATAATACACACAATGTTGTCATACACTTATTAATGGCATTTTCCTGTAAAACTAAGTTAAAACCCTCCTGATCTTCACGTCTGGTGTGGAAGTGAAAGCATGGGGTGAGAGAATCGCTATTTTTTAAATTGGGCACATTTTCTAGGCCCTTGAGTAAAAAACGCAGAAATATACAAGGTGTTTCTAAACCCTACGCACAAACGTAAAGGGTGGAATCTATGAAACAAAGAAGGATAAAACGTAGCGCAAACCTTGTGTCCAGAAATTCTCCCTAAGGACACTGTGGTCCTTCGAAGGTGACTCCCAAAACCCGGTCCCACCTTAATAACTCTGAATCCGTTTGACCGGGATGAGAAATGAATACACTGTATGAGAAATGAATGCACTGCATTGGCAAGATGAAATCCACCAAGACAGGGGTCAAATTGGTGGTGGGGGGGGGGAGGGTGCGTAGCCCCGGAGGACGACTGGTTTCGAGGAAACTGGATTGTAAGAAAGCACTGCATGGTTCAAACTGAACAAACAAAATCTTGCTTGAATGAACAAAATCCCCAGGAATCAGTTGGCCATCACGGGTCAAACGTAATACTATTACGGATTTACGTCACATTCTTCCAATGAGGACCAGGCTTTGGACTTCTACCCCCCTACTCCAAAGAGGTCTAACGGGGGGTCAACTTGAGACCTTCCAATGCTTAAAAACCACATCAATGTCTAGCACAAACTAAGACTGAAATCAGTGATACAAAATGGGGATTCATCACTGCATTGTCACTGTACGTCACAGTATAAGGTCTCGCATCATTTCGGGACCCCCAACAAATTGTAAACGATAATGGCGTATTTAGAGTAAATGTTCCCTTCAACGCCGATGCATGCTTCCATGCGTTGTCCCATTGATTGACTCAGCCGTTCAAGGCTGCCAAGGATATTTCGTGCTGATTCAAAACCAACCACTATCAACTCATGGAGCACCTCAACATCTGAGACTGGCTGACGGTAGACAAATGTATTCAAATGCCCCAAAGGTAAAAGTCAAGGAGCACCATCGTGCATGAAATAGCCATTTTGCCTCACATTCAGTGGCACCTCCTCTAATAAATTGGGTAAATCGTGTTGCAGTAAAAGATAATTATCACCATTAAGGACCGTGGCAGGATAAATGGTCCAATTAAATGATTGCCTACTATTCCACCCCATTCATTCACAGAAAATGTATTCTGGTGCCTTAAATTGTACGAGGGTTTTCATCAGCTCAGATGGGATTGTTATGGAAGTTTATAATAGAATCACTCTTAAACTGGACCTCGTCTGTTAACGGAATCAAATGCATGAAGTGTGGGTTTCACCCATACTGATGTAATAGCCATTGACAGAAATCCACCTCGGTGCATGATCTCTGTCTAGCTTGTTATGGATACAGGAGCTGTTCATGCAGTGTTATCCAAATGGCCGCGTGTGAAACCCCTACTTAGGCAGCAATTCATCTTGTGCTTGTTGAGGGGGTTTGCTCGACCATTTCCAAGATCTCCTCTGTGACTGCTGGTGTTCGAAGGGTCCTAGGTCGTCCACCATTATTATTGTGAGGCTGAACTGTGATATGCTCCATTAGTTGTCGATGCACGGATGAAAGTGTGCGCATGTTGGGAGGTGGCGGTCTGGAAACTGAACCAGATAAAGATGTTGCGCTTCATGGAGGTTACTATTTCCACATCCATACATGAAATGAATAGCGGCCATCTCCTCGTTACTGTAAACGGGCATTACATGGACTTGAATGACCTGGTCTTGAATCGTAGACTGAACACAAACGCAATAATGTCGGACTTGAATGACTCGGACTTGAATCACAAAGTGGACACAAAAGCAATGCTGTTAGACCTGATTGTCATATTTCATTAGAATGTGATGGGACTACGTTGTAGTATTTTATTGACGAGGCCAACTGGTTCCTACGTATTAAAGAAAGCAAGATTTGTTCATTCAAGCGAACCATTCAGTGCTTTCTTTCAATCCATTTTCTTCAAAACCGGTTAGTTCTATGGGTTTACAACGAGAGGCTGCCTTTGTGGGTCATTTTCTGGGAAATCCAATTCTGGTAAGGACGTGGTAGGAAGTTGAGAATCAGCAACATGGAGAGGGGGGATGAAGTCGCCCTCCCCACCATTTTGGCCCATCCCTGGGTGATTTCATTTTTTTTATGCTGTGGATTCATAACCCTTATTACTGATATTTTGTTTACCATGTGGTGTACAAAATAACAGTAATAAGGGTTATGAGGTGGGACCGTGTTTTGGGAGTCACCTTCGAAGAGCTGCAGTGCCCTTAGGAAGAATATCCAGACACATGTTGATTAGACCTTTTATCCTTCCTTCGTGGTATAGAATCCACCGTTTAAGTTTGTGTATAAGGTTTAGTAACACCCTGCAATATTTACACAGATTGATATCAGATGATAAGTCTAAATGTTATGGATGTCAACGGCCGCCACTGGTATCCTCAGGATATAGTCTTTGGATAAAAGTGAAACAAAGGTATTCACGGGAACCGACGCCGTGGATGAAGTATGGATACCTCCTGGATATCCTTCTGCGATCACGACTTACTGGGTATTAGGGTGGAGTGAAAAACACTTTTTTTTTATTTCTAATCGGCTAGGTGCGGAAAAGTTGCCTTTTGGCCTCCTTATCACTCTCCCAAAAGCAAAAAAATTCTAAAAAAATTTTCAGAGGTGCCCCAAGGGGTCCAAAGTTTGCAAATTCTATGAAAATTTGACGTTTTTCTCTAAATTTTCTGGAAGTCACCACATTTGAATTTAAAATCGGCGATGAGGCCAGAAGATGCCTTATAGTATCAATATGGCACGTAAAAAAAATTGTTGACCTTGCACTATATTAAGAGGTGCCCCAAGAACCCCAAGAATCACCAAAAATGGGAATATTACACAATGTAAAGCAGATGAACTCACTCATGCCCCATTGCCACAAGACGGCAAAAATGCCTACCAACTTATCTTTGGTGTTGCTTCTGCGTTTGTGAGTTGAATTTGGGGCTCTGTAGCCCAGTTTCCAGCAAAATCGAGCACCTACAAACGTGTTGGGCGCCAAATCCTACTGGGAGGTACTGTCTAGTTTTTGTTTGTTTTCCACTATTGTGTCTGATCTACATCACGTTTACAGGTCATTTTTTTTGTTTTAGATTGAATGCTGGGCTGAACAGAACTGGGAACAGTGAGTGAACAAAAACACAGACTGACAGTAACTAATAACTATGGTGGGAAAAATATCAGTCAAACCCAAAACAAGATAAGTGAGCAAATGTCCTGTTTTTTTTGGTGCTCCTGTAAAAATGCCTAAGACAGTGCTGCCAACAAACGCTGACATCATTACGTATTTTCTGTATATTCGAGGGGAAATGAAGCCAGATAAACCTGTCGCCAAGGATCATACAGTTACGGATGTTGCAGAACGTGTTGGCAGCACTGTTTTAGGCTTTTTTGCAGGAGCACCAAAAAAACAGGACATATGCTCACTTGTCTTGTTTTGGGTTTGACTGATATTTTTCCCACCATAGTTATTAGTTACTGTCAGTCTGTGTTTCTGTTCACTCACTGTTCCCAGTTCTGTTCAGCCCAGCATTCAAAGTAAAACAAAAAAAATTACTTTTAAACATGATGTAGATCAGACACAAACACAAATAAAAACTAGACAGCACTTTCCAATAGGATTTCGCACCCAACACGTTTGTAGGTACTTGATTTTGCTGGAAACTGGGCTACAGAGCCCCAAATTCAACTCACAACCGCAGAAGCAACACCAAAGATAAGGTAGCAGGCGTTTTTGCCGTCTTGTGGCAATGGGGCATGAGTGAGTTCATCTGCGTTACATTGTGTAATATTCCCATTTTTCGTGATTCTCTGGGTTCCTTGGGGCACCTAGTGTAAGGGTTCTTTGGGGCACCTAGTGTATGGGTTCCTTGGGGCACCTTAATATAGTGTAAGGTCAACAATTTTTTTTTTGTGCAATATTGATGCTATAAGGCATCTTCTGGCCTCATCGCCGATTTTAAATTCAAATGTGGTGACTTACAGAAAATTTCGAAAAAAACGTCAAATTTTCATAGAATTTACAAATTTTGGACCCCTGGGGGCACCTCTGAAAATTTTTTTAGAATTCTTTGCTTTTGGGAGAGTAATAAGGAGGCCGAAAGGCAACTTTTCCGCACCTAGCCGATTCGAAATAAAAAAAAAGTTTTTTCTACCATAGAAAGCACTCCACCCTACTGGGTATGGTATGGATCTCTATCTATGGGATGTTTTGTGATATATGGGTGTGAGTCGTCACAGCTTTTTAATTCATTCCTAGCCGGGGAAATCCGCCTTGTTTTATTACCGAAACAGTGGCTCATCCAGTAATTTTGAACGGTTTCAGGGATAATAGGAATTCAGAATGGGTAAGTTAATTCAGCTAAGGGGTCTAGGGAGGGTCCGTGCTTTAAAACTACTCATTTTCAGCCATTTAATGCCTGTAAACATTAAAAAAGACATTTTACAGAATTTTTTAATTGCAATAACAGCCTTATGGGTATTTTTACCAATTTGCCTCGGAAGTTAAGAGCCCATCTTGGATGCGCCACTGATAGGAATAGGCAACAATTTTTCATTTTTTTATATAAATTTTATTTAAAGAAATGCAGATTTTTATGGGCATGAAATATCAGTCAGTATGTGAATGTCATACGTAACCTCCTCAAGGGAGCGAGTGATGTGGCTAGTTTCAGTTAATTTCTTATGTTCTATTTACAAAACCAAAAAAATGTTTCCTGTTTTTTCAGTTTCCTGTTTCCCGCCTGTAAATTGGAAGTATAACTGCTAAGATGCATTTGAAACGAAATCTTATATTTTTTCCACAAAATTGCAGCACTGATTTGTGGATGTTTCATAGTATAATTATGGTCTCGTTTTTCACGATGGCTCTCACTGAAGATAAAAACTTTGCTGGTAGGTTAATTCAAAATAAAACAATTTTTTCTGCAGCAAGCAAGTAATTGATCAAACGTAATTCCAAAAACAAGCTAGTTTTTTTTTATTACTACAATATTTTTTAGCAATAATTAAAATTTGTCTGGGAGGGAAACTCGAATTGAAAAAATATGTCCAATCACTACTTAATGTGATTTTCATCTGGCAGGACAAGGTTGTCACTTAGGCCAGTCCATCATAAAAATAATTTTTTTCTTTGGAGCCACAATTATTGATGCTGGTGCCAACGCTTGTGCCATGGTGTTGATGCAGGCATTCATGCATACAGCATTTCGGCATACTTGGACTAGAAATGTCAAGTGTTCATCTTGTTAGGACTTTTAAAAGCTTACAGTACATATGTTCTATCTTTTACTGTGTATGTCTGCATTAAAAATTAGCCAAATAAAACTTTCTAAACCGAAAATTACAACACTTTCGCTGTAATGGTAATGGCTTTATTATAGCCAGTACCATTACCACTAAAGTGTTGTAATTTTCGGTTAAGTCATATTCATTACAGATAGATTTTACAGATCGAACAGACGATTTGCTAACGCCACGTAGAGTTGTGTATTATTAAACGTTCTTCTGTGCAAATAAGCAGAGTACCGAACCTTACTGATTATCTTGATCTT
This sequence comes from Lithobius niger, assembly GCA_023313725.1. Classification (NCBI taxonomy): domain Eukaryota; kingdom Metazoa; phylum Arthropoda; class Chilopoda; order Lithobiomorpha; family Lithobiidae; genus Lithobius; species Lithobius niger. The sequence continues at coordinate 9,542 of JAHWFP010155879.1, forward strand.
TTAAATTTGAAACACTTGTGTGGAAAGGAAAGAAAATATTAGAATTAACCCTCTTTTCAAGCCTAATTTTTCTATTAATATGCGTTTCAATTTTTTTTTTCAATCACCTTATTTTTTTTAATGCGACAATGATTCCATACCAATAAGAATGACGCAATGCTTAATGATCAACATTATAAGTTTGTAAATTACACACACAGTCTATGCTGGTGCACAATGCTTAGGCGCTGCTTTGTTGTAGCGACGTTTGTGCATAGTTTCGTCCAGTGGACTTTTAAAAATCTTGCATTAAATATGTTACAAAGTTCTAGTTATTGGTTTCCTGTGGTGTCATGCTGTTGGCGTCAAATTTCCAAATCAAGTCAATGTTTAGTATATATTAGTGTTGGGCAAATGCTAGTGACTGCTTCTTTTATCTCCAAACAATCTCATGTTTTCTGGTATCAAATATTAAATACTCATACGACATAAGCTTGAGAAACTCCAGATTGTAGATGTTTACTGAGTAGACCTCTTGTTTGAGTGCTGTAACCAAAGGTTTTGATTGATGGAAATAATATATCCTCACCATTCATTTTATCCTATGTACGCCCATTTTGAGCTATTAGAGAGCTCGCAAGAGCACTTTGAAATCGAACATAATAATATGTTTTTGCCGGTCTGATATTACCTCTTAACTTTTAAATGGATGGTCCCTATCCAAGTTAAACAATTTTGGTTAGGATTGATAGAAAGAATATATTCCATTATTTCAGATTATCCTAAGCATGTCCATTTCGAACTATAAGAGAGCTCGCTAGACCACTTTGAATTCGATAATTACAATACATTTTCGATGCTATGTCATTTGAACTTCACCTTTAAACGGACGTAGAAAGGTCCCTACATAAGCTAAAAAAAATTTGGTTAGGATTGATGGAAAAAAAACAGATCGCCCTCGTTTCATAATATCCTAAGCTTGTTCATTTGGTGCTAATAGAAGCTCGCATGAGCACTTTGAAACCGAAAATCTCCATAACAAGCAATTAATAAAAGGAGTGCTCACGCGAATTAAGGGTGATATATTTGATACACGATTTGGGGTTCAATGTTTGTTTTTACGTAAAAGATGTGTACAATGACTCCTGTCCAGAATTGTGTGCCGAACGTTTTTGTTTCACAGTATGATATTTATTTACTGATGGTTAAGAAGTTACAGCAAAAAACGTTTTTGGCGAGGGAAATTTGGGTTTGCTCTCATAGCTAATTTTTCCAGTTACTCTGTGCAACCATAGCAAATTTCATGCTTTGTATACAAAGTGAACAATTCCTTCAATTTTGGACCCGAAGCTGCTCTAATATACGTGTATGTGGAACGTAGTGAGATAGCCCAAACATACACTCAGAAAGTATCTAAATGTTTTATTATGTTTTTAGAAAGCAGCATTGATGTACCCCTCACGTTCTACATCCCATTTCTTGTACTAGTGACCTACGCACTCATTTATTAAAGAAAGGGTAGATAGAGATTGGAGGAACCCATCCAAACATTAATGCAAAACAAGAACCTAATAGGAGCCTTCAAAATACGAATGATGAACATCTTAAAACCGTTTTAAAGTTGTTTTAAAGTAGGAATCATTAAAACGTGAGAACGCCGTTAGAACACCCAAACATAAACGTGGAACGTTCCTAAACGTTTTTATTGATGTTTGTATGTTCCCATTATGATCTAGGTTCGTTTATTGTAGGTTTTGCGTTGTTTTTAAAGATCGGGTTATGGGTTGGTGTGATGGTAACGCTTCCTTCCAGGCGAAGTTGGGGTAATGATGATGCATAGGAAGGGTATCGCATAGGGGGAAGAGGGGGTGACTTCCCGTGGGTGGGATGAGGTCACGCGGTCAAAAAATGAGGGTGACGTAACTTCTGGTGATTCGGGTGAATATACCGTGAATGAAGGGAAAGGGGTGAAGTTCCCTTGGGAAGTGGTGAGGTTCCATAGGTGGTGGGGGGTTCGTCCAACAGGGTGGTATCCCATAGGGTAATTACATCAGTACCAGTCATGAAGGGGTTATGACATCACTTTTCTTCAGGTTTTCAATCGCCCTCATAATGAAATTTGTCAACATTTTTACATCCTCGATTGGTCATGTGGGTGTCATTAATGCGGGGTCCCATGGGTGACAATTTTTGGGTCATCTGGCCCCCGAGGGGCCGCTTTTATTATTGGAACAACATCACCCTCATCTCCAAGAATTTTCATGAAAATGCATACTAATAATCGAATCCTATTATTGGCTAGCCAAAACCAAGCCTAATGGCCACCATTTGGGGTGTTTCCTTATGAACGCTGCCATTTTGTAGCAATCCTCTATGGGTGCCACCACCCAGAATGCACCCTAACCGGGTGTGAAGTTATCAAAGATGGAGTCGGTACGAGTTCCAGGATATGATGTACGTACGTTTTCCTTTCTACTTTCAGTCATGTTGGCCGCCCAATTTTAAGGCCGTCATAAACTCGGTACCCTTTGGTTTATAATTGGAAGATTGAAGCAAAAGTCATGGTCGTTTCATTTGGTTCTCGGACTGAACCATTCGCTGCCCAACAACGTTAACTCCACAAGATGCGATGACATTGTTACTTTTACCGCTCACAAGCATCGTTACATCATGTGAGGAAACTCTAATCCCACCTTGTGAGCCTTATCTCTTATCGTAGAATTGTTACATATCGCAGCATTGTAAGATTTGGAAATTATTAATTTGTATTATTAATAATAATATACCGCTTTGTAACAGCGGTTCTAGAGTCGCTTGCGATCAGACTGTAAGCCTGGGCGGTAATATGTGCATTTTAATTATTGGTTATGATAAATTTTTCTGAGGATGATGCTATTATAGTCCGAAAAACTGGTCTAACCTCCCTCCCATCAGTTTTCTTGATGCATTGAGCTGCCAAATATCCAATAGAAAAAGAGAAAAATTATTATGGTTGGTGATTTTAATTATCCGACACTGTTTGGGCAGAACCAGTGAGTAATTATTTGGCCGTCAATCAAAGATAAATTTCTATTAATTATTGATGGTGCTTTTTTGTTTCAACATGAGGATTTCCCAACTAAATATCACCATGGTAATCACTCTATACTGAATTTACTGTTTACTTCCGCTGGTGTAAAAATCGAGGGACTAAGCCCAATTATCCCCCTTGGTCATTCTGACCATGTTTTTTGGTACGGAAATTATTCAGCCATCTCTTCAGAAGTGTCAACATTCCTAAACTTTGCTATCGAAATGCCGACTTTGCGCTTGTTAGTAACACAATCTGAAGGATTCATTGGGAAAAAGAATTTCTGAACACTAATTGGACGGTGTTATGCAACAAGGAACCAACCCAAACTTTTCTCATTTTCTGTAAAATGAGTTTAAAAACAAGTTGCAATAATAAATTCCCAGCAATCTGTATGTTATTTTTAAAGCCTTGTATCATAAAATACCGTTTCTGCGTATCTAGCAACAAAACATTGTCAGAAATATTTTTAAAATTTCAACTGCTAATTATAAAAAATGTGGTTTGGTTCCTTGTTGCAAAAATCAAACTTTGAGGTAACGAATTGATCAACAAAGAACCAGACGTAGAAAAAACATTTATTTATTAATGATGGTTGCATTAACTATCCGAAACCCATAACCAAGAGAATCTTAATTCGAATTGATCATCTTCTAGACCAAATCTGGATTCCCATTGAATCCAACAATTTCATCAACAATGTCGGAATACTCCGTCAAGCCATTGTAAAAGCTGTTTGCATCTCTATTGTTCGGAAGAAATCAATGCCCCGAAACCAAAATCTTAAGTGTATTGTCTTCAAGGACGGACGAGAGTCTAGAATTTCTTTCATAATCAAGGTGATTTCGATGTTGCAGTTCTTACCGCCGTAAGAATCAGATCAAAAGATTAAGATTTTTACGTACATGATTTTCTGCATATTTTTTTTTTAATCAAGAGCCAACTTCTTGGGCACCCCCTGCCGGCAGTGCCCAGAACCCAAACGTAACAATAACCCTTTTGCGTTTCCCTTTAGTACACCACTGTTACACACCTACAGCTAGTATTTATAGAATACTATGCTCGTGTGTAACGTAAGGAGTGGTAATGTTTTTTGTAGATCGAATGTAAGAGTTTCTACGCTCTCACATTTTGCTACAATTTTCATATTACTGTATTTTTTTTAGTAGTTTCTGAGCTGCCTCTGACAAGTTAAGCTGCACTTTATGCCCATTTTCTACCTTAGTTTTTCATTGGATCAGATTGCAGATCGTTCTTAACAACTTGCTGCCACAAACATTACATGTGTCCTTTTATTAATGTCTTGAATTTTAAATTAATTCCGAATAAAAAGACATTTTTGTTGGTGGAAAGAATAACACAGTTTACTGTGTTTTGCTCTTTATACATTTCGTGTATTTTCTTAAGCGTTAGGCTACTGTCTAAAAATTTACTATCACTACCTTTCCTACAATAATATATTTAGGAAATGTATTGATATTATTGACTATTATTTTTATGGATTTAGGATTAAATGGAGCCCGTACAGTAATGCTGTAAGCCTCAGAACTATAACTTGCCACCACGTGCCTACTTGACACTATTCTTGACTTGGTTCTGTCATTACGCAATTTCGTGGAGAGTCACATAGAATTTCGCAATAGGGAACCAATCCACAAACTTGTGTGGCTTGGTTCTGTATTGCAAAATACTGTGGCTTGGATCTGTGTTGCAAAATCTGAAGTCACCACTTTTGAGATGTTAGTTGGTTCCAACCCCGCCAGATGGCAGCACGTCTTAGGTGGGGGTTGGATATTTTTTCCTTATTTCAAAGTGATAGTTTTGGCATTAGAAACGAGTGCTCACTGCGATTTTATGGAAATGTGGGTTGGTTCCTTGTTGCATAACACCGTCCAATTGTAGTGATGCTTGGAAAATTCTTAGATTTAAATAATCAAGTGGTCATGTGCCCGAGAAACTTTAATCAGGCAGGCCTATGCGGGGGAATAGCTCACTTGTATACAGTATCCTCATCATTTGTTGGTCATGGGGTGCAGCATTTTTTGCTCTTGTTTCGTGTAAAATGATCATTCAAGCAATCAGCTTATTCCCTTTTCTAGAGGTAGGCTACAGGGGTAGGTGTGATGAAATGATAAAATGCTTCCTACTTCGTTGCTGCAGGTTTTAAATGGAAAAGAAAGTCCATAGACACGCACACTTGTTAAACATCAAGGCTGCTGAACATTTAACGGGATATGCTACTTAAAAGCCAAAAAATCAGATAAATTATTTTAAGAGATTTATGACCTGGTGTATCAAGATGGGGCATAAAACCATACTAAAAAAAATATGGTTGTCACGACACGCGTCTCTATTTTGAAATGATGTCGTTTGTTTGTAGTTCACTGGGAAATCAACACCCGCTTCTCCTAATTAATTTACGGATAATTTTATACACTTAGATTCGACCTAATATGTCAAGCAACAGGATAGAGTAAAAAAGTCACTCAAATTAATTAATTTGTATAATATCTAAGTACTACAAAACTAAATGTCATAATATTTTAACTTATTAAGTTTTACTTAATCCTGATCATGCCTCATCCCTACTCAAATGGTGTTATCTTCGGATAGGCTATATGTACACCATTCCCCCAAAAAAATCAAGCCTAAAGAAGCAATACTTTAGAACCAGTTGATCTCCTAAGTTATCAAGTTGGTATGCCTAAAATTAGTTTTTAGAAAAAGGCATGCAACTTGTTTTGTTTTATGCCGAGTTTGTGTGTGTTTTTTTTTGTACACCATCTCACACACACATTTATTAAAAATAATGTAACCGTCTTTCACAAATAATGCCGTTTCTAGACTATTTGTTCGATGTCTTTTTGTATGTTCACTTGGTATTGTTTTCTTTGTGGGGCTGGTGACCTTTTAATAAACCAAACTAAACTAGCTACTGCTTGTCGTTTACTACTGGGAAGAATGTTCTAGAAGGGATTACCGCTCTCAATAAGCTTACTTCAACTGCTGCTACTCCCTATCCTTTTTCTGAAAATTCTCGTCCCACAAGAACTCTAACAAGCACTGCCTGCCGGCTATGCTAATTAAAATACATGGCGAACGCTTACATTTTCTTCTAAAAGCTTACAAAGATTTTATTTTCATCAAATCAAAACTCTACATCCGCCGAAAAAGGTGATGTACCCAAAACCCCTAAATGGTGATGGGACCACCAGATTGTTATCATAATAGGTAATGAAATCAGAACCAAACTGGGTGGCACCAAGTTCTTCGTGACAATCCTAATAACAATCCTAATCACTAATGACAATTGGGTGATTGTCTGTAAACATTCTAACATTGAAAATGGTTTTTTTTGTCTGTTGATTTTAAGATATGTTTATTATTTGTTTATGCTTGTCACTTTTTTTTTATATTTATTGTTTTGTTTACTTGTGCCTGTCATTTTAATTTATCATCGAAACAGTTCTTTTTCATTGCTGGTGCATTGCTTCCTTAAGATAACAGTACAAATGTTATCTAGACACATGCTAGTGTGTCGCGCCAAGTAGGCAACAATCATCAACATTCAGTTATAGAACAGATTGTAGTAGCACAGCACGACGCCACAGCATTACGACTTCTTGGAAATCAATATGTTTAACTTTAGTGAGCTGAGTGAAATAATAAGTAGGCATGAAAGCTGAATCTTGCCGAAATCCACGTGAGAATGTATTTGAATAGGTTTAAATGCGGATCTGATCCTAAATAATCCTGACTTATTAGGTAAAGGCCATGAAGACTCGTCCAACTCCCATGGTAATTTCCATAGGGCCATCGCTCTCAAGTGATGAAGATGGGAAGAACTTCAGATACGAAATTCGATGTATTGCTGCAGTATACACGAACTCCTTAGATTTTCTGAACTGGACTGTATGGGATCATAAGTAGCAAAATGACGTAACCGTGTTTAGTATTATCAGCAGCGTTTTCCCTCCCCCGTATTTATGTTTTTGGCTATGACAGCTGTGACAACAGGATGTGGCCACAGCATTAGCGTACCGTGGTAATGGCAACCTGTGTCACCTTCCTCTGCTGACAGCGGTGGAGGGGAAAAGTTAATGTATACGCCATAGGAAATATACTATATTACCATTACCGATACCTAAAATAAATACGCGCTTCTTAAATATTTGGAAAGTGATACCAAAAGTATCACGATTAAAAAATACTGTGGTTAAAAAGAGTGGTTAAAACGTTAAAAGACGTTACGTCAAACCAAAAATCAAAACATGTGAAACGTCTGCCATGTAGAAAATGGCTCGGCATTCCAAGGGAGTGATGTTAACTGACCAAAGCATTCGTCAAGTTAATCCCACTGACTAATAATAGCGTCGAATTAAGCATTCGTCAAGTTAATCCCACTGACTAATAATAGCGTCGAATAAAGCATTCGTCAAGTTAATCCCACTGACTAATAGCAGTGTCGAATAAAGCATTCGTCAAGCTAATCCCACTGACTAATAGCAGCGTCAAATTAAGCATTCGTCAAGTTAATTCCACTGACTAATAATAGCGTCGAATAAAGCATTCGTCAAGTTAATCCCACTGACTAAAGCAGCGTCGAATAAAGCATTCGTCAAGTTAATCCCACTGACTAATAGCAGCGTCGAATAAAGCATTCGTCAAGTTAGTCCCACTGACTAATAGCAGCGTCGAATAAAGCATTCGTCAAGTTAATCCCACTGACTAATAGCAGCGTCGAATAAGCATTCGTCAAGTTAATCCCACTGACTAATAGCAGCGTCGAATAAAGTATTCGTCAAGTTAATCCCACTGACTAATAGCAGCGTCGAATAAAGCATTCATCAAGTTAATCCCACTGACTAATAGCAGCATCGAATAAAGCATTCGTCAAGTTAATCCCACTTACTAATAGCAACGTCGAATAAAGCATTCGTCAAGTTAATCCCACTGACTAATAGCAGCG
>JAHWFP010155880.1:0-18636 GCA_023313725.1 Lithobius niger
TCTGCCATTTCTGCCTCTTTTGAGGGGAGAAATTGGTGGTTTTTATCTGTTTTAAATAACTGTTTTATGCTTTTAATGTAGGATGACTTATTGGCTTTTGCCATGCTTTAATTTTATTGCTAATCTGATGACGAAACGTTGTTCGTCGTATTTTTATGTAGCACTGCTGGGTTTGCCTTCCTGTAATCTGTTACCGTGCTTTTTACTCCATTGTTTTGACACCAAGTAGAGGTATAGATCCTAGTGCGATTATTGCTAGTAACCCCGCCTGTTTTTTCTCCCCTTAAGTTGTCCATTGTTGGAGGACCAGCATTACTGCTGCTGACAATTTAACAACGCATTGCAGGGGAACACATTTCCGTTTCATGTCCTACTGTACTTCCGGCAATGCCTAAAGTTTAGCACAGTGGAAGGGAGGTAAAGGTGCCTCGGTGCTTCAACTTGTAGTAAATGGCCTATGGCCTGAAAGAGAATGTAGCCGTATTCTTTTATCATGTTGATTATCATTTGTGTTGCTCTTCGATTATTCGTCTCCAAACTTACTCGTGTGTTGCTCGTGGGCGAATATTTTTTTGGGAGGGGGTGCAGTAGTGTGGTCAATGTATGTAGTAATTATTTAGTAGGTTAACTAATTTAGCAATTATTGGGATACCTTAGCAAGAAATTAAGCAATTTATTAGGTTCCATAATTTATTATAATTCTCATTGCTGTTGCCATCGAGATGAGACAAGAGTTGATAAAATCTCGTCTCTTCTCGACCTTTAATTTGAATTCTCGTGACTTCTCATCTTGGTCTCAAATAGAAAATTCTCGTCTTGTCTCCTTTAATTTTAAATCATCGTGACTTCTTGTCTCAGTCTGAAATAGAAAAAAATCTCATCTTGTCTCGATCTTTAATGTTAAACTCTAGTGACTTCTCTTCCCGGTCACAAATAGAAAAAATGTTCTCTTTTCTTGACCTTTAATTTTGAATTTTGGTGAGTTCGTGTCTCGGTCTTAAATAGAATAAAATCTCTTCTCTTCTCGACCTTTAATTTTAAATTTTCGTGACTTCTCGTCTCGTTCTCATATAGAAAAATTTCGTCTTGTCTCGACCTTTCATTTTTAATTCTGGTGATTTTCGCGTCTCGGTCTCAAGTAGAAAAAAATCTAGTCTCAACCTTTAATTTTAAATTCGGGTGACTCTGTCGCAAATACAAAAAAAAATCTCGTCTCGTCTCGACCTTTAATTTTAAATTCTCGTGACTTCTCATCTCGGTCTCAAACAGAAAAATCTCGTCTCGTCTCGACCTTTAATTTTAAATTGAAAATTGAAATCTTTTAAATTTACGGTTTTTACCGTGAGTAATAGCATTGAATTTATGTGTGCATTGTTTGAATAACTTAGACAACGTTTAAAGGGCCGGGGGACGGAGGGGTAGTGTTGGATAGAATAGAAAATTAAAATACTTTTGTTATAACAGAAGTGCGATAACAAAACACTAATTTGCAATCACGAAAATATGATCATCAATTTTTTCAGCTTATTTATTTAGTAAAAATTAATTTTAAAAAGCCTATATGTGCATCTTATTAGTCACTTTATCTATACAGAGCCTACAAAAAGCCTCTTCTTACAGTCCGTAAGTAACCAAAATCTGTATCCAAATCATTTTGCTCGCCAATTCAAGGAATAAAATCGCCAATCAACAGGAGGGGGAAAGATCAATATCTACTTACATTATTACCTGAGCAAAAAAAAAACATTAGAGCTTGTATCCCCATACTCACAGCCGTGAAGGTACAGTATTGGACAATGAAATTTAGACAGAAAAATGTTAGCTTCTCTGTTACGCTCCTTTATGGATTACTTCCTCCAGGACGTGAAAGGCAGAGGAATTTCGATTGTTTAAAGATATTCGTTTCCGAAATGACGAATATTCATATTTCATGTTACAGATTGGATAATTACAAACTGTTACAACGAATAAGTACGACATTAAATCAGTTTTAGCTGTAAGACATTCTAGGACGATGAGTCCACTTCTCGCATGCGGGTAGGGGGGGGGGTTCAAAGTGAGCACCGACTTGCAGACTGAGCTGTAATAAGTTAGTCTGGATAGGACAAGGCTTGGTGTGATTTAAACACTGGCATAATGCACTTTTGTCCTTCGTGAGTGTAAGAAATTAGTGTTACTGATTTTACTTTGGGAACTTATATTCACCGACAAAATGCAATCTGCAAATGAAAATTCCGGAAACATTGGGCTGTTTTCTTTTTTCCTCTAATTATTGACTGAACGAGAGGCGGAATCACTGAGAGGGTTTGGGGGAGTCGGGGAGGACGCTGGGGGCAATCACTGCATCAAACCAACCAAAAATAAAACTAAAAAAGGGGTTGAAGGCTAATTCGCAGGACGCAAGTTAATATTGGAAACTTTTTGTGCGAGGTTGAATTGTTCCATGTGTTGTGACCAGATTGCTATGAAACATTCAGTTCCAAACTTTAACTTTGATTCCTAATCCGACGATATATACTGAGGCAACCTCTTAATTTAGAGGGGGCACAGAATACAAGGTCACAAAAACATCAACATGGTCGGTATTCGTTCAACCAGATCAGCTTACAGTTTCTTAATAATATAAATCTTCAATTCAACTTCATTCAACTTATAGTTAGAGGTTCGAACCTCTAACTTTCGTTCTTGATTGATGAAAATATTAAACTGAGGAGCTTCATTTCTCGGCATGTTCCCTCGGACACTAAATCAGACCGCAGGGAGGGGACGTGGTGGTGGGGCAGGGGAGATTCGCGCGGGAAGAATAAACATTGTAAAACCTCTACTAATCACAACTGCCCGCAACAAACTGCAGAAAATGAAACTCCAGATGTGGATTAAACTAAAGACTGAAAAAAAGTCAAAGAAAAAAAAGAAGCCGCTAAAAAAAAGAGATAACCGAAGGAAACTATTTACGGTTTTCTTTAGTGTTTTTGTTTTGTTTTTATAGGTTGAGTTGGGGGGGGGGGCGCCGTTGAGGATTAATGGCGTGTTGACAACTAGGTCATTAGTGCCAACTTCAGTCACAGTGCAGTAGCCCGGGTTGTCACTGCACCACGCGTTAGAGATTTTAAACAAACCTACGTTAGGTAAGAATTTCACTAAGAAACTGTTTTTTTTTTCCTTCTGCTTTTTTTCTTTCCTTAGTTTTTTTCCTCGGATTGTTTTGCTTCGACAATTTTCCTCGGATTATTCTCCTTCGGCTATTTTCCTAAAGTTATCGACTTTAAAATATATTCAATTTTAATATTGTTGCTCTATTTATATTTGTAACTAAATGGAGTAATGGAGTGTTTTAAAGTCAATCGAATACTTTACAGATAGGTTTTGTCACACATAATGATACTTTTTTCCTGAGACTGTGAACTAACCACCACATTTTCTTGGCCTATCCAGATTCCATAAATAGAGAATTATCGAGTTTATGTGATTTATGTGCAGTTTATGTGATTGACTGACTTCATTCTGTGTTCAACAAATTTTATTTTTTCAGGTGCAATACGGGGATATAGTATTGCATTTATTTATCGGTTATTATTATTCGTTTATTGAATTTAACAACTTTGTAATATATAAAGATTTCCCATAACCAGGCATGTTTAATCGATGTAGACTAGTAGTTGCCCCTTCTGAACTGTCTGAATTTCATTGCCCAATACTGAACTATAATTTGAACTCCAATACCAGGGAACAAGGTGTAATGTTCCCTCCGGAACTTGTAGGTCTTAGAACTAAGACATTTTACACAGTAATTGATAGGCAGACTAACACTTGCTAAAGGACTTTATTTCATGTGTGTAGTACAGTTTTATACCTTCCTATGGTCACGTGATTAACCACAGGATGCAGGGTGGCGACAAGTATGGACAGACTGATTAAACTATGTAGTGGTTAAGGTCAGCTGTGAAAGGTGAACATGATTGGAAACAACCCTCCGAATGTGGCTTGCCACAAATAACAACAAGCCACAACAATGGATCCCCCCAAAAAAATATTAGGACTACTGGAAAAAAAAACAAGTATCATTAGTTCTTTTAGTCACTCTAGTTTTATTTATTAGGAGAAGAAGAAAATATTGCGCCTTCTAAAAGAAAAAAAAACTACATTTTTCGAAAGCTAGACCCTCCCCCCTTCAAACAAACAAATTCGTTTTAATTAGACGATGCTTGAAAACTTGCAGACCACTATTGTAATTGCAGGTTGCAGTGGAAAGTTCAGGTTTTTTTTTAGCATCAAGTGTATTTCTTTATTTTGCTTGGCCAACTGACTACCCTGTTGTGATGATGTTTAATGTAGGCGCAGTTGTTGATCCAATTAGTTATTCTCGCAAATGATGCTCATGCTCCCAAGCAGTTTTCATTTGCAACAGAAAATATGAAAATAAAAAAAGAAACATATATTAAAACTGTGGAATCTATTTTCCACACAAACAACCTGAAATATAACATTTTTCCCAACACGGGAACAATTAAAATGATTCAGTCTATCCCAAATACACTCAACGAAATGCACGCAGGTTTCCTATTTAAAGGAACAAATTAAAATGAAACTATTTATTTGATTTACACATAACCGATATAAACGTTGATGTTAGCCTGGCTTCAAAAAAATGTTTATTAGTTTGATGATGTGTCATAATCTGCGAGCTTGTCCGGTGCTCGCCTAACTCTTTTTGGACGTTCGGAATTATTGAAGTTAGGCTGCGCTGCAGCATCTACAACAGATGGTGCAACCTTACGCTTTTTGGATTTTTGTTTCGATAGCGAGATTCCCAATGAACTTGCTTTCGGCGGAGATATCCTTGCTAATAGAGGAGGTTCCGCACCATCTGGCACTCTAATCTCTGGAGAGGCACTAGCATTTTGAGCCATGGTGGAAACTTCGGGATCAATGACTTCACCAGACTTTTCTATTGCTAAAATGGGTGATTTCACTTGATTTTGTACGTGCGTGACATTTTGACCTTACTGATTGTCAGATGATCTTAAAAGCACATCGTTTTCATTGATTAATGTAGGCATTACTACAGACGATCTACGTGATAGGCATTTTGATTTTCGATGCTGATTTAAATAATCAGCTGACTCTGGAACTGAAATTGACAAACCAATCGGATTTTGCTTGCTAGCGTGATGTTGAAAATCGCTATTCTTTGGAAATTTATTCATGCTGGAATTATCTGCGTTTGCTGTTGGAACTGCATCGTTTGCTGTTAATTTGTCTGCAACTTCGGGATTTATTTTAATGCGAAGCTGGTCATGATGTTTGGTTACAACTTTCTGTTCATCATTGAGTACTTCGTAAATCAGATGCGGCAGTCTAGATTTAATTCCACCACCAGACCATACTCATGCGTTAGTTCGACTAAAATCACAATACCAAACCGTATCGCCAACAGGATAGTGTTTTGGCGTACGATGTTGTGTGCTAGCAACTTCTTTTTGCTGATTCCGTTTAACAATCAACACAGGGTCGGGATGCAGCAAGTCTATTTTAGATTTTAATTTTCGGTTAAAGAATAATTTAGCTGGTGTACTCTGGGTAGTCGTAACTTACTATAATTCTACTCGATGTTAAGTAGGCATTGGTACTTTTCCGGATAGTCAAATCGTCACGCCTCGAAGCCTTATATACTCGTTTAAAGTTCTTAACAAACATTTCCGCTTGCCCATTTAGCCATGGAGAATTTCCAGGCCCCTGGAAATGTTGGATTCCATGCGATTTAATCCAGGATTTGAATTCCTCACTTGTAAATTGAGGTCCGTTATCGCTAACGAAAGAAACAAACATCCCGTATTCGGCAATGTGGGTATTTAGTACTTCAATAACTTTCGCAGACGTGGTGCTTTTCATTTTATGTACGAATGGCAGCTTACTATGAGCATACACTAGGATTAAAAACTTATAGTTATCGAGTGGACCCAAAAAATCAGCATGATAGCGCGAGTAAGGTTTTTGAGGATATTCCCAGTTATGCTTGGTACCTGCTGCATTCGTGCATTCGTTTCTTTGAACTGTTGACAGTTAACGCAAGATTTTACTTTGTTTTCAATATCGCTATCGATTTTTGGCCACCACACCTTAGCCCTAGCCAAACCTTTCAATGTAACTATACCCAAATGCGAACTATGCAAGTCATTTAAAATCTGTTTTCGCAATGTTGACGGAATGACGATCCGGAATCCCCCAAAAAGCGTATCATTCTCGATGGTGATTTCGTTGTGACGTGTGAAGTACGGTTGCACGTCCGGATCCTCACATACGGCTGGCCAGCCCCAATTCACGTAGCGGTAGACTTTTGATAGAATTTTATCCTTTTTAATTACGCTAACTAGTGTGTCATTTAGCACTGGCAAGTTAGCTATCGTCTCTAAAGCTAGAACATTGTATTGTTCCTTGGCTTCCTTGAACTCTTTGTTGTTCGGTAAAGGAAGTCGAGACAGTGCATCGGCGGTTAAATTTAATTTGCTGGGAATTTGCTCGAAATCATAAGAATAGGCATTTAACATAACCGCCCAAGGTTGCACACGGGCTGCAGCCATTTGCGGAATTTCTTTCTTGGGGGCAAAAATCCAAATCAGTGCCTTCTGATCGGACTGCAAAGTGAACCTTTGACCATAGAGATATTCGTGGAACCGCTTCACTCCCCACGCCACGCTGAGCGCCTCACGATCGAAATGACTGCATATCTGCTTTGTTTTTGTTAATTTGCGGGATGCAAAAGCTATAGGGCGCGAATCACCATTAGACATAATATGTATTAAGCAAGAGCCTACTCCGTAGGGAGAGCCGTCAAACACGAGTTTCAGTTTCAGTTTCGGATTGTAATGATCCAAAACCTTACTCTTTATGAATAACTTCTTAACTTTGCTGACAACTTGGTCACACTCTTTCCCCATACCCATTTTACCTTAGGACGCAACAGTCGTGTAACTGGAGAATGAATGTGCGCAATGTTAGGCAAATATTTAGAGTAGTGATTAACGAAACCCAAAAAACTTTGCAGTTCTTGAATGCAACTTGCGTTAGGTGCATTTGTCATGGCTTCAATAACCTCTGGGAGCGTGTGTAATCCTTCTGCATTTATCGTGTGCCAAGGTATTTTAGCTCAGGTTGCGATAGTTTGCACTTGTCGATCCTAAGCCTTGCACCATTTTCTTGTAAAGCACTAAGCAACATACGTAATGAGTCGTCATGCTTTTCCCCCTTCCCACTTACTAAGATATCGTTGTAAAATGGGGAACATTTAGGAATATTGCTAGTAATTTGAGTCATAACCCTTTGAAAAATACCCGGACTAGAAGCTAATCCCAGGGGCACCCGCAACCAGCGAAAAAGACCTAAAGGAGTATTTATAGTTAAGGCTGCTTGCAATTAGCGATCTAGTTCGATCTGCAAAAACGCACCCTTAAGACCGACAAGGCTGAACGTATCACTATCTGCTAACTCACTAAAAAGTTCTGCGGCTATGGGAACCGGGTAATGGTTGACTTCGAGTTGCGGATTAACTGTTGTTTTATATTAACCTATAATGTGTATTTCGCCCCCCGGTTTGTGCACGATCAAGAGCAGCGTCGACCATTCCGAGGTTGTCACTGGCTCTAGAATAACAAGGCTAACCAAGCGTTCAATTTCTTGGTTAACCTTTTGTTTAAGTGCTAACGGGACAAGTCGCACTTTACAGTAAACTGGCTTAGCACTAGCTTTGAGTTGTATTTTGGCCTTGAAGTTCTTGAAATTGCCCATACCCTCGCTAAAAAGTTTGGGAAATTCGTTAACCAAATCTGCGCTGTTAACAGTAGGAGTTTTAACCTTAACTTTTTTGATACGTTTAACGTCAGTTTGCACGTCATAATATGGATTCATATCCAGCCTAAAGATTGACAGCCAATCTTTTTCCATTAATAATGGTTTGTAGATTTTAGAAAGAAGAGTTTCAAGGTTTTCGGTTTGGCCATTGATTTTTACTTCCAACTTAATGGTGTAAATGTTTTTTTCCATTCACTCTGTATAGGAATGAATTGAGTATTGACTCAGACTGAAAAATATTTCTCGTGCCACTCTATTGGTATAATGATAGCATCCGCCCCAGAACCTATTTCCATTTTCAATTTAACACCAATCAGCATTGCAGGCATCCACCATTTATGTATTTTCAAGGAGTTAACTACAATAATGATTTTGTTATCCGGAACAGTAACAGGGACTGAGGAAAATTCTGAAACGTTCAATAGTTCAATAGTTTTGTAGGCAGTAATATTCTTCAGACCGGACTGTCTTCTTCAGACTGTTTTTGATCAATGAATATGTCAGGAATCAGGATGAAAGCGCAGTTTATGTTTGAAAAGTTTAATATTCCGGCGTTTGGGCGTGCACGCATAATTTGTGTATTACACAGACTTTTTTGTATTTGTCTGTGTTTGTTGTTTCATATATTAAGTCTGTTTCGTGTGAGTAGGTATATGTGTATTTTGAGTGCATGTATAATTTGTGAAACAAGCAGACTCCTAGTTAAGGAAGTTTTTGGCCTGTGTTTGTGTTTGAAGGTCGTTTGCTGTGATTATTTTTAGTTCTTTGAGTAATTACGTGTTCATTTTGTGTATGAACTTTTTATCTTTCAATTTTGTAGCGTTTTGCTGTTTATGTGGCATCTATTTTGTGTGTGGTTGTGGGTTTACGTTTTGCAAATTGGAGTTCAAATTATAGTTCGTTGTGTTCGAGTGAACTCTAATCCGAATCGTGTACCTTCACGGCTGTGAGCATGGTGATACGAGCTGTAGTTTTTTTTTCTAAACAGCAAAGCTGTTTTTTGTTCAGTTAATTTGTTGGCTTTTTCCGCTTCCAATTTAATCGTAATTACTATGGTCTGGTCTATCAAGTGTCCACTGCCCACCGATTTTTGTTTTCGAAAAAACGGAACATTAGAAATGCATACTTATTTTCAAGTTCTGCCCAAGGTTTTACCCATGATTATTATTTGATGGAAACACATTAGCGTGTTTCTAGATTTAGCATGTGTCATCTCGATGAGTAGTTTATTTTGGTTTGTTGTAGTATCATGACAAACAATGGCGGAAACACTTCAACTGGTTTCCAGAAGCCCGCATTGAAAAAGTAAATAAGTCCCTTAGTCATGTCGGCCGCCCAATTTTGAGGCTGCAGGCCTCAAAATTTAAGACTTTGCACCCTACGGTTTAAAACTTGAAAAGACATTTTGATTTTGGTTCTCCACAACTAGCTAGCTAACTCAAACAACGACAATTATTGTTGCATCTTGTTCTCCCATATTAAAATCAAAAAAAAAAAGTGAGCTATAATCCGATATTGTGCGCCTTGCCTATTGTAACCACAATGTTACGTTGTAGCATTGTAACATTTTGACATTGTTAGCCCCGCCGCCTCCTCCTCCTCCTCCTGTCCATTTTTCTGAAATGTTCGTGCGCAAACGAACTCTGAAACGCAAAACCTCTCAAAAACTCAAGGTCTCATAGCAGAAACGAAGACAACGACAACCGCCCCTACAATGATTGTGTCAATTCTTTGGCTAGAAGTTGAAATTGACACATTGTTGCCTCGACTAACTATTTGCTCTGCGCGGTCATCTCAGCGGCAAGTTTTAAATGACGTCATGCACGAAGGACATTTATTTTTCACACGGCATGGATTGTTCAAGCCAAAGCAATAAACTGGAAGTGGGGAGGGGCCTGAACGAGGAATACACGTGTGTGGGGCAGTGTTTCTATTAGCCATGCGCTTTAGAAAATAAAGGTATTGGGGGTTGGGGGGGGGATACGTCTGTTACCATTGATTCACATTAACTGAACCTACAAGGTAAGTTAAGGGGGACGGGAGGAAAGGGGGACGGGATACGGAAGGTAGAGGATGGTAAGAAAAGGGGAGTATTCCAGCAAGAACAATTTCCTGTCACAGTCAACATTCAAACAAGACCGAGTGAAAACTGAGAAATATCCACGGGCAAAACAAAACCCTGGGCGAAGCCGGGTATGACTGCTAGCTATCAATAATTTTAGACAGACTTGAAAAGAAAACTATTAAAGGTACAAACAAATAAAAATGGTTAAACGAATTTGTGCTATTTATTCATTGACAATACTAAACGGTCAATAAAATCCATGCGTGGTGTTGCAGCTAAGAATAAAAGTCAGGATGTGGAGGGAGATAAGTCGCTGCAACTTGTTCTGCCTTTTCGCACCGATGCTTGTTGCACTTCAGCCATTTTCGACTGAGGAGCTTCGGCCTGGAAAACTGTAAAATAGAATATATTTCATAATGTAAAACCTCTTTTAATGCTGTTGAAATTCCACGCACAACCAAACGATTTGTAAGTGTCGTGCAATTCTATATAAAACTGGTATTGGAGGAAGCATCTTTACTACTACTCCTCTGCTGTTGTGAAGCGAGAGCAGCTCAATCGACAGTTTAAAAAGAAGAAGCCAATAAAGTTCAAAATTGGAAGCAACTATACGAAACCTAGATCATGTAAATTAAATGGTTCTAGCGTCATCCACCAAAATACCGTTTTTTAGTGTGTGTGTACTAGAACGTGCTGTATTCTCAGCTAGGAAAGGGCCCCGCGCACTAGGCTGCCAAGTCGCCCGACCAGGTCGCTGCGGCCAATATATTTACGGTATATGCAGCACTGCACACTCGGCCGTCGTGGCCAGACATACGCTGAGGCCACTAGGATCCTGGGCGGCGTACAGACAACTGCAACACAGGGCGACAATACTTGTTCCGTTTTCATCTTTCACCACGTTATCGAGAAAAATCCTAGAAAAACAGACCTGACCGTGGCGTACGTCCCTATATTTTTTGGCCGTGACGACCACTGGCCATGCGACCTGACCGCCTAGTGCGCGGGGCTCCTTAGAATTTACACACAGAAACCACTTAAGGTAAGTGGTTAAGTGGCATTTCTGCGCTCCCGTTTCCCAAAACACTTACCATTTTTGTTTTAAACCTTTATTATTAATAGGTAAATTTAAACGAACGGCTGCAGCGACTACATAATCACAACTGGTGATCTGTACACTTCCACCACTTTCGAAAGTGTTGAGGTAGAGACACCTCTATCACGCACTGCACCACCGATCTCTAGTATATAATCTAAAGGTAAACCATCACAATTGCCGGTAAAAAATGTGTTAACTTTTAGGCCTACTCTTAGAGTTTAGGTGTAATAGTTAGCTTTTAGGCCTATTTTTTACGTGTCGTTTTGATGTCTTAATTAGCAGCAGTGGGGAATTGGGTACGAGACTAGGCTTATTAATCCCTACAACACGGTGCCATCTGCCGAAACAATTTAAAAAGAAGCAAATGTGTGTCATTAATGAAATCCTATTGTTTTTACGGTTGTGTGTCTTCCTGTAGTGCTTGAAGGCACACCTTCTCCGTCCCGATAACTGTCCTTGAAAGATTCTTATCCGCTTCTTTTCCCACTTTAACCAATACGAAATCCTCACAAAGTTGGCATCGTTTGATGTCCTGTTTAATGGTACCTTGCATTAGTGAGTATGGTTTATCCAGTTGACAACGTATCCTATGATACTGATGTTTTTAAAACATTATTTTTTTCTTTTGATGTTGTGTTTTATGGCCCGTTGCAGTGAGTATGGTTTATACAGTTGACGATGTATCTTACGATACTGAGACGTGATTTTAACGATGTGCTCTCTCTTTGTTGATTGAGATAATATAAAGAAGCAGCTCTCTCTTTGTTAACTTACGGTAAGGTGTTAGTGGTCCCTCTGGGAATCCTTTCTTACCGTTTTGCTCATTTTACTGAGCAATAAACACATTATTATTATTATTATTATTAAAGGCGGTTGCTACCAAATTAGCATGCAGCATCTAGGCCTATCGAGTTCTTTCTCGCAGGAAGCAAAGGACTGCACAAAGCAAAACTTTTAAACGCAACAAACAAGCCACGTGACTCCTCAATTATTGAGTAAAAATTTGGTACCCCCTCGTGCACCTGGAAACAAGCTATAAAGATAAACGATACTGATGTCACTAGATGGTATCACGGAAAAATATAAAGAAAATCCCCTGGCGCCATCTAGTGATACTAATATCGTTAAACTTAAAGGTTGTTTCCCGGTGCACGAGGGCGTACCAAATTTTTACTCCATAATTAAGAAGTCACGCGGCATGTTTGTTGCGTTTAAAAGTTTTGCTTTGTGCAGTCCTTTGTTTCCGGCAAGAGAGAACTCTATAGGCCTAGATGCTGCAAGTAGTAACATGTCACCCAAATCCATCATTAGCACGGCCTGCCTATTAGAATTCGTTTGCGCACAAGAATTAAAAAAAACCTGGACAGGCTGCGGCTGCAGCGAAGCCCCAGAATGCAATGCTGCAACATGTAACAATGGGACAACAATAGACGAGGTGCACAAGATCTGATAATAGCTCACTCGAACATGATGCAACGATGCTCGGGCATGGGGAAAGTAACATTGTCGTAGTATCTTCTGTTAGTTTGCTTTCTCAACCACAGATAGGTTGTCCAGAACCAAAATGAAATGGTCTTGGATTTTGTTTAAATCTTTCAGTTTTAAACCACAGGGTTCGAAGTCTATAATTTTGAGGCCGAAGTCAAAATTGGGCGGCCGGCATGACTGAGTGACTTATTTACTTCTTCAATGCGGGCGTCGGGAAGCCAATTAAATTGTTTCTGCAATTGTTTGCCATAATGCTGCATCTGTTGCTACAATGCAGAATCAACTACCCATCGAGCTGACTGGGTAACTCTAGACACACGTTTTTTCGCAAACAAAATTGGCTGGACAGTGGATATAAGGTACACATGATAGTCCAGACCATAACAATTACAATAAAATGTAAGCAAAAAAACGCAAACAAATTAACTGTAATTAGTATGGCGTTCTGTTATGTTTCCTAACACAAATAGTGCTAAATTTGGGTGCACGTAGCTTTTCCGTAACTGATTCTATGCTACGGTCATTAGTCCAGGCTAAGTAATGCAATGCTAGCAAGTACAGACAGAACGCCATACTATGGTGTATTTGTGTACTGCTGCAATGCTAATTTGGTGACCCCCGGCCTTTAAATGGGACGATCAAATGGTATTGTTTCATTGAGTTACGTAGCGAAAACTATTAGCTATGAGGAAACACGTCGTTTTAATTTGCCGTGGTTTTAAACTAATATTTGGACGCTGAATTTAACCGTTTGTCTCTCTCTGGTACCGTTTAGGGACCGGTCATTATTTATTGCTGGGGGGTGGAGGAAACTCGCGGGGGGGGAGCATGACGTTTTTGGACCCTCTCGAGGGGGCGTCATAAATTTTCACGTCCCATCAAAGGGAGGGGCGCAAAAACACACTGACCAACTGGGAGAAAAAAATCAGTTTTGGACCTCAAAAATGGCACTTTCAGCAGTAAAAATTTCTAAAAATGCCTCAGCTTCTGACCCCCATGATGAGAGTGTTTACAAGGTTTTCACACTATTACTACTATTACTGCAAGTATAGTTTTAGCAAGAACTTTAGAAAAGCCTTGGCACCTGGTTTCTTCGATTCTTCTGTTTTTTAGGTGCTTACTACATTACGTATATGGGCATACAAGGAAACAGTGTGTTCATCATACCTATTGTATGAATCTTGCCAAGAGGTGGGTGTAGGAATGTTTTATAGAACGCTTTTAAGCCAACATGTCTTGTCGTTAAAACCGAGACACGTTCCTTAATACTAACGGTAATTGCCAGTGCGGAGAGCTATTTACCTAATATGGCTACAGCACTATTCTTGGCTACAGTAATCATCTGAAGACAATCTCAATAGGTATACGAAATGCGCATTTTTTTGTACGGAGGGTGGGGTCACATTATTTTTGGGCTTTGAGTGGGGGGTGGGTCAAGATTGTTTTCAAGGTCTCGAAGGAGGGGGGGTCATCGAAAATTAAGTGGTCACATTTTCATTTCCTCTAGCCTCCCCACCCTCGGGCAAAAATAATGACCAGTCCGTTAGCACTTGAAAATGGCGACGGACGGATGGATAAGGTCGTTGTTATAGTTGTCCAGCCGTTTCGCCTGTACAGCAAATTAAACAAGAGGTGGCTGTTAAGAAAACAAATAAAAGCTGGTGTGCATTTAGAAGTTTTCTATAAGTTTAAATTGCGAACTTCTCGCTTGAAACTCAATAAAGAAGGAATCGTAACAACATCAGCAGGTATAGGCCCACTCGAAATTTGCAGTAGCACTGGTACATATGAGTTCACACGGCCGAAAAGCTTGGTGGGAATCCTTAAAGTTTTGTTTTGGGGTAGTTACACACCTTCATTTCACATATCAAATATCATTACAGAGAACAAAAAAAAAAAAGAAACCTACAAAAGCGTCGTAAAATTTCATAGTATTTCGATAAAGTAAAAGTATTTCATTAAAGGCTAACTTAATGCCCAGAAATTAAGGGTAGACTAAAGTATTTGGTGAAAGCAAGTTGTTGGGCTCGCCTTGTTCAACCAAGTGGTAGCCAAACGTGTGTTGCTATTGAATATAATACGAAATAAAGTTAGAATATGAGGTATTCTAACTAGAAGAACAAACCTTCATTACTCATTCTTGAGACAAACATCCTCGCTAGGTAAAGAAAAAAGAAACAGAAAAATTAATCAAATTTCAAGTGTTACGACTATTTGAAACGTAACGTGCTATGCCATTCAATATACCACACATTTTTTTTACGAAACCGGGTTAAGCTCAGTTTACCCATACCCCGTTCTACAATAATATTTTATATTCTGCCAACAAATTTAAGCTCTTTATGCTTTTATCGGTTGTTTGACAAGAATAGCGAAATTGAATGCCTCTCTTGTTTACACCAATTTCTCATATTTATTGGAGTTATTCTTGAAAAGCTAATGGGATAGTCATTAATTACTGGCAGGTTGCTTTGAATCGTACTGTGAGCCGCGTTTTCATCCGACTTACATTTACTAAGAAATCAGTAGTAGACAGGAACAGGAACAGTTTTTGCTGGGCAACATTTTTTCAACCCTAATAGGCAACGATCAAATAGCATATACTTTTATTTTGTTGTATTTTATTTTATTTACTTTGTAGCATGGTATGCATGGCTTAGTCCAACATGAAAAGTCCTAAATTACGATAAGTGAACACGGCATTCCTCGGGTGTTTGTTCATAGTTTGTACATTTTCTAGTTTTTCTATTTTTATTTTTTATTTTTTACTTAGCTCTAAAACAGTCACCAGTAAGTACCAGTGCATACGTGCGTTTTTTTTACCGCGCGTTGACGCTGTGGTATCACATTTGCAGTTTGGTTTACGTGACATCTGTTGGGTACTACACACATAGCTGCGTCGATGTTGCGTTACCGCAAGTCGCTCGTGCGGTCGTTTTGCGTCGCAGTTTCCCCCGACAACGCAGCTGTAATGCAGCGTTGAAAAAACGTACCTACGTCTCTCAGTACCTTGTGTGACTTGAGCGGTGTACACATCTGTCGTTTATCTCAAAAGCGTTACTGAAAATGGTCAATTCGTAGAAATTAGGGGAGTAAAGAACTATTCTGAAATATGAAATGTTGCTGCAGAAATGATTGAAGACTCATTGGGATGTAATTAAAGAACTTATCCGAATTTTTTAGTTATTCTGCAAAGGATGTATAATGTATTTCCCTGGTACGTCTTAAATCAGTAAATGAATGTACCAAATATCGTCACAATGGTTTAAATATATATTTTTGTACACGAGGTAGGCGAAAAGGCAATATCGTCTCATTGGTTTCAAAATATAATTTTTGCACAAGGGGTTAGCAAAATAGGTTGCGGCCGAATGCGTACTGTTAGTTCACGGTCATTTGTGCATTGATTGCTAGCGTCAACGCGCGTTAAGAAAACGCATGTGTGCATCGGGCCTAAGGGTTTGAACCTTAATATTTATTTTCCTTGTGTTAGTTTTTGTTCCATTAGAGGTACGTCAAGTTCTCAGAAGTTCTCCAAATTTTGCTTCAGCTGGAGATTAGAACTAGGGCGGTATCTGATCGCCTTCGAATCTATAACCTTTGGTAGCCAGTTTTGAATTACATTCGACCGGCATTGATTCAAGGAAAAGGTCTTGGGACGGTGGTGCTGTGGGGGAGGAGGGGGTGGAAAAAAAGAGGCTCGCTATCAACGATCTTTGCCTGACCAATTCCGCAACTACAGCTTCCCACAAAATTTGGAGTTTTTTGGTTAATTCGTCTGGCTTAAAATTAGCCGCTATGTAACCGTAGTCACAATATTTCCCTAAAAAAAAACGAGCCACTGATTCAGCGTGTTCGTGTTAGCCCTACAAGATTAAGTAGGAAAAATTTATTTTATTCAATGCATTTTTCCATTTTTACTAAAAATTATAGGCAGTAAATTTTTATTTTTATTAGATACTATTTTTTTAAAGTTGTCTGCCAGAAACCGTATAGGGCAGGGGCAACTTTTTAAAAGGGCACACTGAGGTTTTTTTTTTAACTGGGGACCTTCTTCTTTTTTGGCTCGTCAGTCTTTTTCTTTTACCCTTTTTTAAAGCACCTTTCTATTTTTTACCCTTTTAACCCCCTTACTGCCCCTTTCATAGCCTTCATTTTGTCCCTTTTTAGGCCTCTAGGCCCTTTCACTGGCTGCAGCACCAGCGTTTATCGGTTCAGAGGACCCGCCGGTGGGGCCGGCTGCACCATTTCAACGGTTGGGATTCCCTAACACGCTGGAATCTTCTGTCCGTCAGCTTAGCTATATTATAACTTTGTACCTTGGATTGTTATTTCATCTGAAAAACTTGTTGACGCATTTGAGTCGCCAGAGGTTTCCTTTTAGCTTTACAACTGCAAAAAACCACTACTGTTACCAACAACAAGCACATTCCAAAAAATCTAGCGTGTTCCTGCATTATTAAATAAAACTGAACACTTTTTTACGTTAGTACTTAGTATAGAATTTACGTCCCCTGGAATATTTTGGGAGGGCAATCCCCCCCCCCCCCCCAACGAGTAGCTACGACCCTGGCACTTAAAGGCTGGTTGCCACCAAATGAAAGTTTGGAGCGTCAAGTGCCATCGAGCATTATATATATAGTTCTTTCTAGCATTTGATCGCAACAAGTAGAGGAATGCATAAAGAAAGATCTTTAAACACAATAATTTCTCTAAATTATTGAGTTAACTTTTATTTATAAATAAATAAATAAATAAATAAATTACAGTTTATTCCACCACCAAAGTGGAAGGGAGACGGAAGGGCGGTGAGCCGCTGACACCGTTCCCAGGAGTTTAAAAGAAGCTGGTATTTTTTTTTTTTTTTTTTATCTACTTCCTTATTTTCCTGTTTAGGAGATCAAGATAGTGGACGCCTTAGAAAAATGTTTAAATTTTCGTTTTTAAGTTGCCCTCGGAAACACGCTATCGACTGGGCAGACACGGTGCTGGCATGTAGGGCGTTCCAAATGGGTACCACTCGGACCGAAAAGAAATGCAGCCGGCAGTCAAGACGCGAGGGGGGAACGATTAGCTTCCAGTCATGTCCTCGAGTACAGTATATGTGCTGTGCGCGATCAAAAAACGGTAGGTCAACAGCTATAAGATTGTATTTCTCCAGAATTATTGAGTAAAACTTTGGTACGCCCTCAGTAGTTATGTAAACAAGCTATAAAGGTTAACGACACTAATGTCACTATATGGCGCCACGGAAAAAATGTAAAGAAAATCTCCTGGCGCCATCTAGCATAGGCAGTGACACGACGTACTATTATTGTGTATAACTCTATGGTGGAGCCAGTAACTGGGTTAGCTGCAAGGAGCACTGGCGGGAGAAAGGAAGATCGTCCTATTGAAGCCAGTGCTATCAGACTGAATTTCTTATTAGCCTATAACGCGCGATTTTTGTTGTTGGCGAAAACAAACGTTCTTTTTTTTTTAAGCCAAAGAAATCCGCTCTCAAAGCACTGTCTTGGCTAGAAGTGCCGTTTTTTCCGTTACATTTTAATCTAGTGCATCTTGTAGCTATTACCTCCAAATGGTGTCTCGTAGCCAATATGATATCACTTGACGCTGGTCTATCGTGACATTAATATCGCTAACCTTTACAGCTTCTATCCAGTGCATGAGGGCGTACCAAATTTTTACTCAATAATTAGGTAAGTATGTTTGCTCAGTATGTTTGTTGCGTTTAAAAGTTTTGCTATGTGCACTCCTCAGCTTGCTGCGATAGAGAGAACTCAATAGGCCTAAATGCTGCAATGCTGATTTGGTGCCAACTCGCCTTTAACACTGCTGTTAAGTATTTTAAAACTTTCTGCTGACAGTATGTTTTCAGTTGTACGGTTTTTGGGATGTTCTCACGCATCGGATTTCGAAAATCCTGCAAATTCTAAACAATGATTATACCACGCGCAATGGCCGTTAGCTGTGACGAGCATATCACGTAACTGTGCTAGTCCAATCAGACGGCCAAACAGCCGTTGTTCTCGTTCGTCATTGGCTAACTCATGGTGACGTCACGGCAAACAGCCATTGCGCATGGTTTCGACGCTAAAGTAATGTACCTCTCTTCAATCACCATGTTAGGAACGGT
>JAHWFP010155881.1:0-19268 GCA_023313725.1 Lithobius niger
GAGGTATGGCTAGCAAACGAAGGGTCAGAGGGGGAACAGTATGCTTCCAACAATCCGTGAGATATTTTTAGATTTTTAACTCCTTCATAAAGTGTTGAGCATGAAGGTGATGGATTTTATCTTCTACCCTGCCTGCCCACGTTTGCCTTATAGGAATTTAATTTGGAAAGTAGGCGTACAGGGGTTTCTAACAGGTGCTCTTTGGTTCCATTTTACTGATTGTTGGTTTTCCTGAGTAACAGTTTTGCTGCATACAGTCAAACCTATTTCTGTAGTTCCGATTTCTGTGTGCCCCTATCTGCTCCCCCCCCCATCCATTACTACCATTCGTGCAGTAGTAAATGAAATTAGTACTGGACTTGGGCTATGGTTAGCAAACGGATGGCACAACTACCAAACAATGATTCCTAAAATATTTTTTTTTAATTTTTAACTTCTACATAGTGCGTTGAACATGAAGCTGACGGATGTTATCTCCCATTCAGCTAGTCAAAAAGTAATAAGTTTACAGGGTGCTTAGTTTGGTTTTACTGACCGTTGTGTTCCCTGCGTAACAGTTTTGCTACATGAAGTCAAATCTATTTCCATTGAGAACAAAGGGAGAACTGTGAGTAGTTCAATAGTAGATACTACGGCGATTCTGAAAACATAATAAATAAGAAAAAACCGCATTCGCCTGCTCCTGTACACGGTGGCGATGCTATTGGGGGGGGGGGGGGGAGAGGCAAGGGGGAGCACTGCATCGTAACATTGTTCCGTGCTTACCCAGCTTACTGTTACTCAAAACTTACAAGAAAAAATACAAACCCAAGTTGTTTTTATTAATACAGTTGGTTATTGGCGGAGCGAGCGAGCGAAGCGTAGCCTATAACGGACAACAAATAGCAAAATGTTGGTCCGTTGGTTGCACATTTTTAGTCTGGGTGGAGCCCAAACGAAAAATCGGATTGGAATGAAATTTGGTACAACGTTTCATACCCTAATTAGTATTGCTGAGTCAAAATTTGCCATAAATCGAACGATTATTACTGTAGAAATTTTCAAATTTTCGAATTTATTTCTAACGCTCACCATTGTAAATTTGGAGTCGTGAATAGTTAAGGAATTACGACGAAACATACACCATGCTAATGGCAGTCAATTGAACTTTAAAAAGCACGGCAAATTAAATTTTTGTTGCTTCTTTTTAGCTAATAATCTTTTTCGACGTAACTCAACAAAATAATAACATTTGATGCTTGCATTTAACCACTATAGTAACGAACGCAACCATAAAAACAAAAGGATTCCATTAACGACACATGTTAGTTTCATTTGAAAAAAGAATGCTTTGGAGATTTTTCAATTCAACATGGCAACGAAAGTGGTGTCTACACTAGCGTTGGGAATCCCGAATATGAAACCTGAAATCTTCGTATCAAGGCCAAGCGTTATTATAAAACGATATTGACATCAGACGAAACACGAAAGCACGAAACACGAAACAATAATATGCTCGCCTCTCTCAATTCCTGGTTGCCACGGTAACGTGAAGACTAGAAACCAAAACCGTGTTGCATCGCATAAAGGAATAGGCTTAATCTCGAACCACTGTTGTAAGCTGCTACTAACGAAAGTAAATCGGAGATAAATATTGGGTCTAAATGCTAAAACTAGGTCTAAAAGCTAACACATTTTAAACCTAAATTGTGATGGTTATTTCTTTCAGATTATATAATAGAGATCTCTGTTGCAGTCATAGAGTTAGGAAATAATATATTATCTTGCATTGCGTGATAGAGGCGTGCCAGCTCAACATTTTCGTTGGTGGCGGTGTCAAATCTTATACCAAAGCAGTATTGTGAACCTTTTGAATCTTCTGAATATTGTTAAAAACTATCGTACTGTTGATTGTTTGGCTTGCAGTTAAACGCCTTATTACGTGCTGTTTTATTTTTACTCGCGGCGATGGCCCACGTCTTTTCAGTGTTGGCTACGAAAAGGAGGCTACAAATAACTAAACAAAAAGTAAATGCTGGAGCAAACGAAACGTAAATTTGACACCTAACATAGGCCTTCATTAAAAAAAAAGGCTAAAATAAGAAAAAGGCCAGCGAAGAACAGCAGTACGTCACATCAAAAGGCAAATAGCCCAACAAAGCCCATTAAGTATTGCACCCAGATTTTTAAGAATTATTAACAAATGTGGTATCGTCATTAAAATAAAAACTAAGTATAAGTTTGAAATGAAGAGCCGTTCGCTCCGCCTGCAATAGGCCCAAAGCCTGTTTCCTAGTATTAATAAAACTGAAAATTTGGCAGGCTCGAATATTAAACTTTAATACCCGGTTGATTAAAAGAAAGTTGGTAGTTAGGCATAGTATTGGACGGGTGGCGAGGGGGGGGGGGTAGGCTATGGCAATCGTATTGCTACTAAGGCCCACCTAACTCGAAATGGTGCCAGATCTTGCCCCTTCTCCCCTCCCAGCTACTTTATTCGGGCGTCACTACTGCCTTAACAAAATTGGTACCAGAGCGCTGCTATTGTCCATGCCTGCAGGATGGAATCACTGCTTACTACGGCTCTGCAGCTCTGGTGGCTTACTACAGTTTTGGTGGCTGGCTGTGCACATGTATCACATAATCGTATATTTGCCTTGCCCCCCCCCCCCCCCCCCGGTGCATTGCCACCGTTGACAGGAGCAGGCTCCTGCGTTTTTTTCTGGTTAATTTATGCTTTCAAAGTGGCCCAACAGCATCTACTATTATACGAACTACTCACAATTTTCCATTTGTTCTCATTGAAAATAGATTTGACTTCATGTAGCAAAACTGTTACTCGGGGAAAGCAACGGGTCAGTAAAACTGAACTAAGCACCCTGTAAGCTTATTACTTTTTGACTAGCAGAATGGGAGATAACATCCATCAGCTTCAAATTCAACGCACTATGTAGAAGTTAAATATCTGTAAATATTTTAGGGATTATTGTTTGGTAGCTGTGCCATCCTCTTCTAACTTTTCGTTTGATAAACATAGCCCAAGCCCAACACTAATTTGGTTTACCACTGCACGACTGGGAGTAATGGGTGGGAGGGAAAGCAAGAGGGGAACACAGAAATTGGTCCTACAGAAATAGGTTTGACTGCACGTAGCAAAACTGTTACTCGGGAAAACCAACAATCAGTAAAATGGAATCAAAGAGCACCTGTAAGAAACACCTATAAGCTTACTTTCCAACTTAAATTTGTATAAGGCAACGCGGGCAGGCAGGGTAGGAGATAAAATCCACCACCTTCATGCTCAACACTTTATGAAGGGGTTAAAAATCTAAAAATATCTTACGGTTGTTGTTTGGAAGCTCACCGTTCCCACTCTGACCTTCCGTTTGCTAACCATACCTCCAAAATTATTTCGTTTATCTCTACATCACTGGTTGTAAAGTGGAGGGGGGGGGCGGCAAAGCGCGACAACACAACACATAAATGTCAGCTATGTCACCCTTGACGGATAGCATAAGTGACGGGGAAGTAGGACGAATAATAAGGAGTTGCGTTTCGATGCGGGCAGGATTTAGGGTGTCCGTGACCGATCCGCATTAAGGGGCAGCTCCACTGTGGATCTCCCCTCAACAAGTTCGACCACGGTATTGCTTTAACGCAATATTAGAAAGTTATTTCAGAGGCCTATGGCGTGGATCGTTTGTGGCGTGTTGTGTTGTATCATAAAGCTAGGAAAAACACAGACGTAACTTGCTGGTTGGGGACTGTCGGATTTTCCTCTGTTTATTCAATTAATGTGCAGTCAATTGGGTCAAATACCTTGCCAAACATGGCATTCAACAGTAGGAATTATAAAGTTTTTGGGGTCGGCTCACTGTTAATACTTGGGCGAATTAGCATTTTTGCTAGGCAGAGTTTTTCACTTCGTTGGGAATTTGGCTTTATGATAATGGTAGGAAAGAATAAAAAAGGTAAACTTACAGTTTGGCATGACAGCTTCATACTTATGGGACCGGCCTCCAAGCAAGAAAAAGGTAAACGGAATTGGAAGTCAGGGAAGGGATTCATCCAAGGTAATGCTGCTGAATGCCATTTCTCCCATTCACATTAAAATCGTCAGTAAACATACATCAAGCTCAAACATGAGCAACATTGCCGAACCAGAAGAGAACAGAGGGATAAAGGGAATCAGGAATTGGAGTTGGTTTTCAAGTCAGGGGAACAACAACAATACAACAACAAAGGTAACTAAGCACATACATGAGCTTTGTAAGAACAATTGGTTAGAGGAAGTGAAGCAGGAAAAGCATTGTCCAAGCTTAATTAGACGTTGGGAGTTTTGACTGGGAGTTCACACGGGTAAGGCCAAGGGCCCCAGCCATGGAAGGAGAAGGGAACAATCTTAACATTTCCCCCTCGAGCTTGACAAGGTTTTTTTCTTTCATAATAACACAAAATACTTTGGGATGACAATACCTTAAGACATGGCATATGAGGGTAAACATAGCAAGGGGGGCACCTCCTCCCCCACCCCTCGTGGGCGTGCGAAGGGGCAAGTCCATATGGGTAGCAGAGGCGATGGTATCGATCCGCACCTCATACAGAAAGAGACAGAAGCATATGATAAAAGAGGAAAGGTAACATAGCTACTAACAAGAGCCCACACAACATACAGCTCCCAACATGGGGCATAGTGAGAAAAGAGACAACATAAATATTAACGTAGCTACTAATACGAGCATAAATAAGTCATAAATAAAGAGGAACATCGGAAAAGAGTGAGGGGTGCCAGTCGTAACGCTTTTTGTTATAGGGGTAACTCTTAATATACGATAATTTGGTGTTCAGCATATAGGTTAAATTGAAAATTGTCATAGAAAAGTGTAAATAGTCCTGTAAAGGAGTCGTTGCCGTTATTTATACCTTTATGGCTAAGGTTGTCACTAAGATTTGCAACGTGTGAAATACGGAAAAATTAAGTGTACAGTTTTCGTAATACAAAACATCAATAACACAATTATAGCATGTACTCATTCAACAGTTGGCACAAAATTGGTGAATGTAAACACACTTATAATTGACCATAACTGACCATAAATTGCATGCACAAACAGAAAAAGCAATATAAACTTTAAAAGCAATTGTGAGCAAGTATAGGTTAGGTTTCTGCAGAATGGCGTAGGTGCAAAAACGTACGTAAAACAGTACTTTAATCTTGGACTGATTGGAGAAAAATTCCTTATTCTGCATACTGTCT
The DNA here is from genome assembly GCA_023313725.1 of Lithobius niger. Taxonomy (NCBI): domain Eukaryota; kingdom Metazoa; phylum Arthropoda; class Chilopoda; order Lithobiomorpha; family Lithobiidae; genus Lithobius; species Lithobius niger. The sequence continues at coordinate 5,237 of JAHWFP010155881.1, forward strand.
ATTCGTTAGGTGCATGGAAAATTTTCTAGGAAACAGGAGGAACAAATGAGGTAAAAGACAGTCCAATTTCCACTTTTAGTTTACATTGGCGTAGCTCGTTGTAATCATAGGCAGTATGGAGAACACAGCAAAAGTTAACAGTTACGCAGCAACCCGAAATAACCAGCCAACACTTTCCACAAATTATTACCATAAATGGTAACGTAGTAACCATAAAAATGCTACCATAAATGTCAGCTATGTCACACTTGACGGATATCATAAGTGACGGGGAAGTAGGACGAATAATAAGGAGTTGCCTTTTGATGCGGGCAGGATTTAGGGTGTCCGTGACCAATCTGCATTAAGGGGCAGCTCCACTGTGGATCTCCCCTCAACAAGTTCGACCACGGTATTGCTTTAACGCAATATTGGAAAGTTATTTCAGAGGCCTATGGCGTGGATCGTTTAACAAGGTATTTGACCCAATTGAATGCACATTAATTGAATAGACAGACGTGTTAAAGGTGAGTAATTTAGCTACAACTTTGTGGATCCTCTCAAAGACTTTAAACTTTGTAACTCGAAATAAGAGTTTAATAGGCATGACAGAAAACTACGTAGTAACAGTTATAATTTAAACTTTACATAATAAGAAAGTTGGACAGTTAGCAGCTTAGGGCTGCTCACGTAGGAGGCTGAGTTGGAAGTAAGGCTTCCGCAAAACGTTCGTGACGTCGCCTTCCAACTGGTTTATTTTCTTCCGGATTCCTACACTGGAACTTTCTCGGAGTTTCTTCTCCGTAGTGCAGTAAATACTGCAGTATTTACTAATTCACCCCAAAACTTTGTTGGTAATTTAGCCTGGACTAATGTTGCTCGGACCAAACTCATTATCGTCAAATTCTGCCTTTCTGCAATTCCACTACAGGAAGGGCAGTTGGGGGGGGGGGGAACTGGTGTTTAATTCCATTTTGCAACATGAAATCTTGATTCATATTCCCTCCCGTGATCAGATTATAAAACTTTTATTCTGCAACCAGTTGCGGCTTCAGCTTTGAGTTTATATTGCTTAAATTTTTCAAACAATTCATCCTTTGTTTTCAGGAACGCTACCTGAACAAATCGACTTTTGCCATCAATGAATGTTGCAAAATAATAAGAGCCTGCCATTGTTGGGGTAGGAAACGGCCCAACAATATCAGAGTAAACAATACTTAAGCGCTCGGGTATGCGATCTCCATTGATAGTTTTAAAAGGCTTTGTTTTTATGTTTCCTTGGAGACAGTCACTACATGCATTTGGTCTTGGTTTTATTAATGATTTATGGCAAAAACCACGTAGTGCATTTGATTTGGCCATTTTCTTTAACGTTAAAGCTGAAACATGCATAAACCTCCTGTGCCACACGTAAGTGCTTTTATTGAAGACACCTTGCTTTAAGTTTATTTGCCTGGCTTGCTTGTCGGCATTTTGCGTGCAGGGAAATGTGGGCACTTGACCTACGTCAGCGTTAGGCTTTAAGTTAGTTTGATATGCTGGCTGGTTAACACTGGCTTTGTGTCAGACGGTTTGTCGTTTTCTGAATTATTTCACAGCGATCTTCATCAAAAACTATACGGAGGCCGGCTTTCATTGCTTGTCCTACGGAAAATAAATTTACTTCGAATTCGGGTAAATATAAAGTTCTTTGCATGGAAAGTACTACACCATTTGTGTCTATTTTTACAACACCTTCTATATTTGTCGAGACTGGGTCAACCTTTGTTGCACATTCAGTTTCAATGTTATACGTGCTTGCAAATCAATTTTTATTGCAGGAGATGTGCCGTGCTGAACCGGAATCGACCACTAGTGCATTTTTTAAATTCCATCCAGTTTTTGCTGCGTATGCTTTTACGTTAACATACGTGAAACATGACACACTTTCCTTACTTTCAGAAATTTCTCTTTGAGAATTATTACGGTTACCACGCCATTTGCTTCGTCCTCGGCCACGTCCTCTTCTTTGGTCTCGGGGTGGGGCTGGAGAGCTGCAGGTATTGGACTTGCGATTTTTTCCGTCGCATCTGTAGCACGTGATGTCGGATTGAATCTGCTGTCCTCTGAGCTGCTGTCTTTGATTTGGGTAGTAAGTCGTCTCTGAAACAGTTTTTATTTTCAGACAATGCAATTTGTTTAGACTCGTGCATTATTAATAAATGTTCTATGTCTTCACATTTAAGCTTTTCATTCTTCTTTAAAGGTGCTAAGTAACTTGTTATTAAGTTTTCATACGAAACTGGTAAGCCTAGTATAATGTAGCATGTTTTCTCTTCATCGTCAATGGTTTTACCGGTTTGGGCTATGCTTTCTAATATAGTCCCTATTTTTCCCAAGTATTCACTTATTGACATATCATTAGTTTTACGCAAGTCGTGCTACTGTCTTCGTAGCAACAAATACCTCAAAATATTGGAGGGTTCGTATCTATCTTTTAGAGGCTTCCATATTTTTGATGTGTCAGTTAAATTTCGTGGCACTTGAACCTTTACGTTATCTACAGCTAGCAATATTAGGCCAGATGCTTTTTCGTTAGCTAATTTCCATTTTGCTAATTCCTTTTCGTCAACGGGTTTATCTTTTCCTGACATCAACAAATTCCAAACGCTCTGGTGCTTAAGCAACGCTTCTACCCTGCCTGACCAAGTAGCATAATTCTTCCCATCCAGAAGCTGTTAATTTTGGATACTAGACATTTTTAAAGCTGCTTCTGCCATCATTAAACTTCAGCTAGTACACACCTAGGCTACGTGTAAACCCTTTAAATTATTCCGGTGGGATTACTTTCATTCTTCTTAGTTTAAAAAAAACTTTAACACGCCATCCTATACTGTTTGGCTGGACTTCGCAACCGCTGACAATATTTTATACTTGCATTTTAGGTCCTGCTGCCTGTCCTTTGAAGCTGTCGTGTTTTCTGCCATTTTGAAACGTCTTTCCCAATCTTGTCGTGGCTCCAGTCTTGACTTGACGGCGAATACCACTGCATATGAGTATTATTTCCGAAGAAATACCGATGAAAAGCGCCCGAACATTTTTCGTATTAGGTTTGGGAAATGAATTAACATTTTTACGTTCTGCCTAAAAATTCACACGCTCCTGTTACCAATTGTTAGAGGTGAGTCATTTAGCTACGACTGTGTGGATCCTCTCAAAAACTTTAAACTTTGTAACTCGAAATAAGAGTTTAATAGGCATGACAGAAAACTACATAGTAACAGTTATAATTTAAACTTTACATAATAAGAAAGTTGGACAGTTAGCAGCTTAGGGCTGCTCACGTAGGAGGCTGAGTTGGAAGTAAGGTTTCCACAAAACGTTTGTGACGTCGCCTTCCAACTGGTTTATTTACTTCCGGATTCCTGGCCTGGAACTTTCTCGAGAGTTTCTTCTCCAGGAAACCGGTACTGCCCATGTCACTTCTGGTTGACTCAGGAACTGGGGATTGATGTGCAAGGTCAATAGCTCCTGAAGTCACAAACATGATTAATTTAAACAAATCATGGCGGTGTTCATTTTTTGAACAAGCTGACAAAAGGAAAATCCGACAGTCCCCAACCAGCAAGTTACGTCTGTGTTTTTCCTAGCTTTATGATACAACACAACACTCCACAAACGATCCACACCATAGGCCTCTGAAATAACTTTCCAATATTGCGTTAAAGCAATACCGTGGTCGAACTTGTTTTGGGGAGATCACAGAGGAGCTGCCCCAATGCGGATCAGTTACGAACACCCTAAATCCTGCCCGCATCGAAAGGTAACTCCTTATTATTCGTCCTACTTCCCCGTCACTTATGCTATCCGTCAAGGGTGACATAGCTGACACATATTATCACTAGTATAAACAAAAATTCGTTATATTATAAAGTTTTTTTCAGGGCATGTACCCAATAATGAGTTTATAGGCCTGGGGAAAGAGACGTCGGTTTAAAACTCTACGCTGGGCCCAGGGAACAACAAACGTAAGTAATATGCCAACACTCAACTATCCGCACTGCATCTCTCCCCTCCTACTTCGTTGACATAGAACAACCTGTTGAGAAGGGAAGCTTGGCCAAGCAGGGAAGCGTCGGGCAGCGAATGTAACATTGGAAATGCCTCTGACTGTACATGTGGGACGAGACACAAGGATCCGAGGAAGCCAGGAAATCGCATCATATTTGGAAACATCTATAGCTGTATGTCTCCGAATTCAAACATGTTGTTCTTTATAGTGACTGCTGTTGGGGGCAAAACAGAAACATTAAAATTGCTCTGACTTTGACGAAACTGGTCTCGAACCCCAGCGTTCAAATTGAGACGATTGATCACAAATTCCTGGTCACTGGGCACACATCCCTGCCCAACGATGCAGACTTTGGCATTATTGAATTCTGTGTCCGGAAGACTGCACTCATTTACACTCCATCAGAATGGTATGAAAAGTTAAGGAAACCAAAACAAAGGAGCCTTTTGGCGTTCATGTATTGGAATGGGGCGACTTTCTGACCGTTCCTTTAGAGAAAAGCATCACGAATCACAAAACAACAACAGATGGAGATGGTGTTAACTGGTTACAGATGGAGTGGCTTCGCTTCGAGAAATAAGCTGCGTTCATAATAAAGTTCAAGTACAGCACGAGGAAGAAGTACCTTTTAGTACCATCATTGTGGCGAAACGCGTTCCTGAGCGCCCGCCAGCACTCAGTAATATCAAGCAAGAGGTTTTGTGCGAAGGAGGACATCCTACAACGGTTCTAATGAAAACGGACATGGACGATTTTCTTCCTTATATTCCCCGATTTACCATCCTCTTTTCACCGCTTTACGTATAGGCATTGCACATATTGATGATGACAACATTGTATACACTTACTAAATAATTCAGTCATACTCGCTATTGTGTTATTATGATTATTGTTTTCTTAAAAATCCGATATAGTTTTGTTAGTTGTCAATTAAAATGATTTTTTGTGCTATGAAACTCAAAGCAGTTTTGGCGTATGTCTCGGTGGAGGAAACATCGAGAACTTAAGTGGTGTAAGCTGATCTCTCCCCCCCCATGGGTAAATTATCCAACAATTATTTTTATCGAAAGTATTCTTAGCATTTACCATCTTTTGACAACAATCCTACCAAATTTCATGAGATCATTCCATTTGATGAATTTACTGTTTGTTATCAACTTTAACCTTAATCATCTCAAAAATGGACTTACATTGACTTACACCACTTGTGAATTAACCGCCTCTGGCCGTTGATTGTGTAGACCATTTCAGTTTGCAATCTGAGCTGGCACGTATTAATGATTGGTCGATAAAAACAGCAATTGACTATTAATAACAATAAGTGTACGTTTCCATTTTGTAAAAATAGCCTGCAAATGCCGTATTTTCTGGACAGTTGTTTACTTAATGATGTAATCGTAACAAAAAATCTCGCTGTTTGGACAGACCTAAAGACAACCATTCATTGCAACATATTACCTCAAGTGCAAAAAAAAAAAAAAGATCACAACTCATCAGACGTTGTTTCGTCTCTAAAGCACCCTTAATTTGGGCTTTCTTGCTTTTCGTCCATCCCATTCTGAAGTACGCCAGCCAGATCTGGTCACATTATCTCATCAAGGATATTAAACGCATTGAATCAGTCCAGAAGATGTTCACCAATTACATTCCAGGAATGTATAATGTGCCATGTGTGGAACATCTTACAATTTTCAAACTAGAGTCATTGGAGATGAGGCGCTTAAAGGCTGACCTTTATCTCACATACTCTATTCCACACAACCAAACTGCAGTGGAGCCCAAGAGGTTTTTTTTTTTTTTACTTTAAGCCATAGTATCTTTACTAGGGGCAATCCTTTAACATTAACACATGGGTCCTTTAAAGGAGAAAATTCCAAGCACTTTTTTTGCTAACCGTTTGTGCCCATTTGAAATTTTCTGCCCTCTGTGGTGGGCTCGACATGATCCCTGCATAGTTTTAAGAGAACTCTAGAGGAGGTCAATCTCTCCAAGTTCATGAAGTGTTTTTAATATTATACATTCGACTAAGGATGATTTAAGCTACATTTTCCCCTTGTTTCTATTGTATTTTTTTTTATTCATGTTAGCTGCTCTTTTAATTTCGGACTGTGTATAAGTGGAGGACGCGCTCTCTTCTCTGTCCAATACAGTTTCTTTGCCATATCAATGAATTTATTATTATTATTATTATTGACTCACATGCAGCTTTCCTGGAGGAGGAAAAGGAATTACGTAGCGTCGCATCATGCTCTGTGCCCATTCTGGCCACAAGAATGTCGTAGAAAGAACGTGCCTTCACACGTTTCTGAAATAATCCTGGAGCCATAGCTAGTCTTAATGGGATCCTCTGCTATTTAAATAATCCTCTATGGGTGTTAATTGTGAGGTACGGCTAGAGCCCGTGTCCAATTCCAGTTTCAGGAAATGAGTTGGACAAATCGATTAGGGAGAACATGTCACATCCAACCAACTCACTAAGCATCCTCAACTGGAAGCATGGGATGGTAACCAACTCAGGCTTAACTGCAAATGAATATTCACCAACTAAGCATACATCCCCACTAGGCATGTTAACAGGAACAATGGGTATCACCCATGAACCTCATTTAATGGGTTTCAAGATACCCTCCCTTACCTAATGGTCCCACTCAGCCTCAACATTCTCCCTTAATGCCAGAGGTACAGGTAGAGCCTTTAAACATCTTGGTTTGGCCACTGGCTTCATTTTAATCTCTGTCTTAAAATCTTTAAAATTGACCTACCATTGTGCAAGCAGTTTTGGAATCCTAGAAAAAATGTTTTCATTGGAAACCAAATTGATAATAATTGGTACAGCTTCTCTGTCTTTGATAAAGACAGTATAGAACCAGTGAAGGTTGAGATTAAACTTCTTGATCCAGATCTTACCAAAATAAGAGCTGGCTGATTTCCTGGTGCAACAATTGCAGTCAGGCGATCAGAGTGATCATCTAAAGCTAAGGTTAACATTAAAATCCCTAAAGCTTTAATAAACTTACCCGATCACGACTTTAAAATGATCAATGTCAGCTTTACGATAAAAGTGTTAACAAAGGTATCATGCTGGCCCATAAGAATAACTGTTACATCACAACCTGTCTCCAGTTCAAGCGTAGGTTTTTGACCATATATTTTGCATTCAACTGTCCACTTGGTGGTTCTCCTTAGCCTACTGATGAAATGATCAAGCGATTGTTGGAGAATTCCAGGTAGAATCTGAATCTGGACTAGTCAGAATAAGATTCAAGCTGTACCATTTCCAGATTCAAGCTGTACCATTTGCAGACTAATTTCCAGATTCATTACTGCCTTTAAGTAGTAGGGGTATTTGCGATATGGTAGAGACAGACAGATCCACAACCTCACCCCGCCAGGAAGTCTACAGGAAGTCACATGAATGGAAGTGAAACCATACCTCAAGTAAACCCCTCAAGTAACCCTCACGCGTTTCAGGAGCATGCTAATGGCAAATTAACAACCTCATTCAAGTAAACCTAATCAGTGGGGTAGATTTACTTGAGTGGGAAGTTACCTTGACTGGGAGGTTTACTCGAGTGAGAGGTTTACTTTAGTGGGAAGTTTACTTCAGTGGGAGGTTTACTTGAATGGGGGCATTTGCGATATGGCAGAGACAGACAGACCCACACCCCCACCCGGAAGTTTCATCATACCAGAAGTGACATCATCCAAGATGGCAGCACCCATGAAAACCGGAAGTGCAGCTATTATCCAAGCTGGCGGCCCTATGAAAACCAGAAGTTTGGCCATTTTCCTAGATAGCCACCGCCATGCAAACCAGAAGTGACACACCGGGTCTAGGTCAATCTGGGTCAACGTCATCGGTGAGGAGGGCCTTTCGCTTCCTAAATGTGTCCTTTTGCTACCTCAGTATCCTTATGCTACCTTAATGTGTCCTTTTGCTACTTCTGTCCTTTTGCTGCCTAAATGTGTCCTTATGCTACCTACCCCCAAGTGTGAAGGGCACACCGGGTAGGGCACTCTCACAAATGCCTTATGAACTTTCACACTGTTAGAACTCTTGATTGCTTTCAGAGCGTGAAAATGACGAATTAGCAACATTATGGGGGCCCCAAAATCGTAGGGGAGGCCAAAACTGGAGAGGGGTCGTGCAAATGCTCTATGAGCTTTCACATTGTGAGAACTCTTAAAAGCTTCAGAGCATGTAAATGACGAATTAGCAACATTGGGGGGGGGGGGTCCCCCCACAAAAGTAGCGCAAAAGTAGTGCAAATGCTTTTTGTCAATTCAGATTGTGAGAATGACGAATTATTAGCTGCACTCCTGAAAATGATGAATCAGCAACATTAGACGGTGATAGGGGAAAATGCATTATGAGCTTTCTCATTGTGCAAATGCTGCATGAGCTTTCACATGACGAATGACAAATGACGAATTGCCAACACAAAAGTGGTCTCAAGAGTGCAAATGCTGAGCTCATAGAGCATTTTCGCCCCTGAGACCCCTTTAATGTTGTCAATATAGAGGGGTGTCAGCAGTGCAAATGCTCTATGAGCTTTCACAATAAGATAATGACGAATTGACAACATTAAAGGGGTCTCAGGGGTGAAAATGCTCTATGAGCTTTCATATTGTGAGAATGATGAATTAACAACATTAAGAATAGAATAGACATTGTCGGCCAGTAAGCTATACGACTTTTGGAAGGCCCGAGCGGTAGATGTTAAGTGGAAGGAACCACCATCGTAAACAGTTGTTTTTTTGCTGCAGGAGGGAGGAATCCGGAGTACCCAGAGGAAACCCTTGTACAACAGGCGGGAAACAACCGGAGAAAAACCCGTAAATATACACTTCCCTTCACAGGATCGAACCCGGGTCTGTAGGAAGCCAGAGATGTACAGCTGGCACCAAGACGCCTATCGAATCTGACGCCCCAGTGCTCGCAGCTACCCGTGCAAATGCAAATGCTATATGCTATATGAGCAAATGCTATGACCAGATGCTATGGTGCAAATGCTATATGAACTTTTACATTATGAGAATAGTAAAAAAGCTTCATTATGACCACCCAGCTTTAGCAGGTTTCACATCATGGGTGTGTTAACAGCTCCAGAGAATTTGTTTGTCCTTTCGGATTTTGCATTTTTTCTTTCCAAGTATATCGCTTTTAAAAAAAGACATCATCATGTTCAATTATTTTCACCGGCAAAGACTCTGACTTGATAATTTATCTAACCACACCCATTCCTTTGGACTCTGAAAAAAGTTAGGAATTGCTCTGCTTAATTTAGACACTTATAACAGCATACACAACATTACCTAGAAAGAAAAACTAAATTTAGTACACGAACAATGCTGGTGCCTTCTAGCATAAACTATTAATTACTCCCGATGCTTACAAAATCGCGGATTTAAATAAATTTCTCAAATCAGCAATAGCATAGGAAGGAAGCCATTACAATTCTTCCGAATCTAAACACTTTTAAGAACTGACTTGATAATTACCGATCCGAATTACGGAATATCCTTCATGGGTGAGAAGAATTTAGATCCAGTGTTGGGATTTGACTTGGGCAACGATGTAAGAAATCAAGAAAGTCAAAATACTGTCCGCATTATGAGCATCAATGCCATTTTATTACACGTCGATATCATAGGCAATTCTTACCTAAATGGTGACACCCAGCCCACTTTATATTCCTTTTATCCAAATTCCCCTCCCGGTTTAAAAATTGCAGACAACCCTTATAATTTAATTTACCTCCCGGTTACTACCAACTTAAGCAGAAATATATGTGTTTGGCTCATGTTGCAGATCAATGAACTGTTTGATTTAAATAGAGATACGATCACGGTGCGTCTTCATTTAAGATCAAAAAATTTAAAAAAGGATAAAATGCTCGTATCTGGAAAAAAAAGGACTATTTTTTAGTTTTAACTCTAACAATAAAAAAAATAAACGATTTGAGGCCTAGAAACAAGGCTTTCATCATATTCATAACGACACCCAGAAAATAAGCGAAGTAGAAGATTACTTAAACCTTTGGTGTATGATTCATCGGTTGAGTTTTACATCTACCACGAAAACAATCCTATTGTTGGCACCAATCTCAACAATTTAAATTCCGCAATTTGCATTCACTTCTAAAACTAAGATATATTTCTGCACGTTGCCAACAGTTACCTCCTGGTTAAAGAGAGGTTGCTAAAGGACGATTACTCGACTTACACAGATGCTTACATAGCTAGTCTTATTAATGATGCTCCCATGTTCCTGTTTTCTAATATAAAATATCATCTATTTGATAAACAAGTCAATGAGTTAAATTATCCTGGTTTCAGTACTCTAATGAAGGGACTACTCACTCACAGCTCGGCGGAGCAACCCTCATTGCTCGGCCAGTGTTAGGCGTTAGATAGTGCGGCTTTTGTCGCTGCTAAACTAAGCAACAACGCGGAATTCAAACAGCGGCATGTGTCCATCGTCGTAGAAACAACTTCCAAGGGAAGCTTTATTTTCGCCGTCCCATTGAAACACATCATAGGATTTTTCGAAAATTATAATAAGCTAATTTATGGAACTAAACACATGCTAACATGCATGCAAGTTGGCGACACTAACATCTTCAAACTGTGGCCAATGGCAAAGTCGTTCTGAATAGCATTTCCTGGCATATTCCTCACAAGCAAAAACTTTAATTCTCCTGATTCATGAGAACACCTTTCAAGCGTCACTGATGGCTTGGGCCAGAATAGGATAGGTGGATATCAATTCAGGTTCAGGCATGATTTTAGGTTCGGCCTCAATATTTTCGCTATCGGAATTGGAAGTGTCTATCTCATCAAACAAGGAGTGACCGTGGATTTAGGATTTAGGCACTACCGTTATGATATCTGTGAACTCCCGCAAAATACCAGCTTCACCTAGCACGTGCTGACTACTTCCGCCGTTGAAAAACCTAGGATAGTTCTAGCTTTTCAAATTAACAGACAGGACTCTTAGTTAAAAATATGGCCGTGTTCGACCACTGCAGTTTGCAAGATACTCAAGTGACTAAATTCCGAGCGTTATTCATTTCTAGATTTGAATAGTAATTTTACCACTGGAGAGCATGTCGGCATGTACAGATTGGCGCAACGATTCTGACAGCTGTGCTATGACACCAACGACTTGAGTTTTGACTTGCTTCAGTTCAAGAAAGCCTATCTTCTCGTGGTATTGGATTGCTCCAAACAGTCCAGGAGGCTTCAATCGAGAATCGTGGACGTGCAAGTCAAACTGAAGTTTAGATCAGCCGTACCAGCCAACACTACCAGTCATGTTCTGCTCATTGGCAACAGGGAATGAATCAAAAGTTGGATAGAGGCAAAGTCGAAGTTGTTTATTAAATAATAATAATAAACATAAGGCACTCACAACAAGATTGTGAAAAAAGAAAGGCGGCTTTTTGCCGTTGGCATTGCTTGGACCGATTTTAGCGGTACTGGAGGTTGGCCAGGAGGGACTGTTGGGGTGGTAACTGTCTTGAAGAAAGGCACAAAACAATGAAAAATTCTAGCTGAACTCGTGAGACATCACAAGCACGTGGAAAGTACCAGCTCGAAGAAAAAACTAAACCAAAAAACGAAGTAACAAAATAATAAAGTAACAAATGCTTGACAGAAACTTTTATGTCGGGGCATCAGAATCCTAGATAAAGAGTATTTTGACAAAGGTCAGTGGGAATTGAGATATGGATTAGCCAGTGTTTTCCTCTTCGTCTTCGCTGGTTGACATTAAGCTATTGTTACTTGCAGTTTCAGTTTCGTCATCGGATAATTTTAAATTGAAGAATTCATCTTTAACGTGCGGAAAGTAGCTTCCATTGGTCTGAATTTGTAGAATATGTTTCATGGGAAAAGTTGAGGGATCCTAGGAAACTAGGAGAAGAGCGTTAAAACATTCTTTAGGAATATTTTGTTTAATTTAAAGCACAAACTGAAACTCGCGTGATGGGCCAGCTCGAGTAATGACAGACTCCCGCTTTCGGGAGAGGGCACATGAGATTCACACATGAGGCACATGTGAGGGCACATGATCAATTTTTGAGAACACTTTTCAATTGTCATTGATGGCTTGAGCGGGAACAGGATCGGTGGATGTCAATTCAGGTTTGAGCATGATTTTAGGTACGGCCTCAATATTTTCGCTATTGGAATTGGAGGTATCCATGGGGGGCGCAGTAATAAATGACTCCGCTGTCTTCAGAGTTGTCCACCAGTAAGCTGGATTGTTCAATTTGCAAATATTGGGGTAATTGGAGCACCCAATTCTGATGGATGGTGGGCATGCACGCAGTTACGTAATCAAGGAAGTACGGAGCAAAATGTGTGGTGGGCTTGGCAGTGAGAGCAGCGTTTAGTACATTTTTTTTCTGGTTTTCGGCAGCTTCCTCAGATGATTCCATCATAGTCATGGTGACTAAATTTCTTTTCTTCTTTCCCTTTTTACTTACGAATTTTTTTGCAGCTTCCAATCAAAATGACCTTCTTGATCGTATTCAAGTTTTTTAATAAAAAATGTTTCTTGGGAATTAAATTCGAAATGGCACAGGAATCACGTGTTTTTCTAATGTAACACGTAAACAACTCCTAAGGGGAATGCACGAAATTAATTTCTCAACCCGAAATTAAAAATAAAACCTTTCTTGGTAACAAGTTACTAAGTAACCTAACCGAAATTTGTTAATTCCTGGGTTACGTACGTATTGATGGTTACATTTTTGAATGCATAAAAACCGCGTAACGCTGTCACAGCATGGACTTATATACTATCACACTACGTGTGATGGACAAGCCACTCAACGCTTCCGAACTCGGCTGAGCTATTTTCAGCCTAGTCAGTGCGCACGCTCACATGACGTCACTTCCCTCTTGGCGGCCTGCTCTGGCTTGCTCGGCGTCCATTTTGTAATTGTCGGTTCGTTGAGGAGTGTTTTGCCGATGTTGTCGTTCGCTGCTGCAACCTGCATCGGATCTCAAAAATAACAAGCGCTGTTCAAGTTTAATGATGGTATGGAACATTCACCGGGAAAGGTACCGCGCGAAAGGTTAGCAGTGGGCTGTAGAATTTATTCAATTTATTCTAACGTATCATGGCTTGTTGAAAGGCCTGGCCGGCGGGAATCCACTGCCGATTAGGCGGCATGAATGAACGGCCGACACGCGTAGGTAGCTTGCGGCTAGCATTGAGCATAAATTTTGTGTGTAGTAGTTCGCTGCTTCATCGTTGTCAACCTGTATCGTACCTCAAAAATAAAAAGTACTGTTCAGACTCAAGTTTGATGCTGGTATGCAACGTGCAGCGTGAAATTTACTGCGGGAAAGGTAAGCAGAGGACCGGAGAATTATTCGGTCCGTAACTTTCCATACCTACCCGCAATGTTGATAGGCAGATGCGCGTAGGCTACACAAAAGTATGATGGCAGGTTGCAGCGAACGTTATGTGTAAATTTGGAGAAAAAAATGCAATAAAATTCGATGGAGGGGGAATATGCTTTTACGATAATATTGGTGTATTTGAAAGCAAAACCAAACTTCGTTACGTAGCTTATTTGACTTCTATTCTCTCGCCACAAAGCGAAATTCCATTTCTTTTCTCTTTCAGAAAAACGTATGAAGAAACCGCAAGAAAAAAAAAACAGAGACATGCAAAAAAAAAAAAAAACATGTGGAGGACGTTTTTTTAGTAGGCTGTAACCCGCATTCTTATTTAATTACTGTGTTCTAACGGGTTAAAGCATGTGCTTACTTAATGCACTTTATTCCCCCAATTTCTCCACCCCCCTCCCCTTCCCCTCCACAACAATAATGAAATAATGTTATTATTTTTCCTATTCCCACACTAGAAGAACTCTTACACAAGCGACCACAAATAGCTTCTCAGTAAAAATATAAACAAGCACCTGTTGTAGCAGTTTCACTGCAGTTGCATTTATTTGGGGAAAAAATGCAGGAGCGGAGCAA
>JAHWFP010155881.1:19368-67343 GCA_023313725.1 Lithobius niger
ACAATAAATCAATAAAAAATAAAAAACCCTATTTTGTCATCTTTCCCAATTAGGAAAAAAGTAAGAGCACAACAACTCACTCCCCCCCCCGAAAATATTTTTTATTATCTGTGTCTTTATTTGGACAGAAAAAGTAGCGGGAGCAATTTCCTCTCCCCCTTCACCCAATTGTGGTGATGGGGCCCACTGGTAGAGCCAAGAAACTAACTGGGCAGAAAATTATACAGTAGCTTTAATTTTCAGCACAAATACCCTCTGTGTGTCTTGATCACAATAAAAACATTCCGAAAAATAAAAAACGTGAGCAAGAAACTCAGTTGACTCGGCTTTCAACTTCAAATTTGAAAAAACGGAAAGGCAAAGGCGAACAGGAATTAAATAAATACAGATGCAAACCTTTTCACGTTGACTTTAGGACTTATGTGTCAGACTTCCTGAGCAGGGATCGAACCCACAACCTTTGAAACCAAAGGCCATGTTAGTATGTAGGTAGGACCTCAGCAGTAGGACCTCGGCCTTTGGTTTTTAAAGGTTGTGGGTTCGATTCTCTGCTCAAGCAGTCTGACATATTAAGTCCAAAAGGCACTGTAAATAGGTTTGCATCTGTGTTTATTCAAATTTGAAAGTTGAAATCCAGGTCGACCATGAGTTCCTTGCTCACGTTTTTTTTGGAATGTTTTTATTGTGATCAAGACACACAGGATATTTGCGCTGAAAATTAAAGCTAGTGTGTCATTTTCTACCCAGTTAGTTTCTTGGCTCTGCCAGTGGGCCCCATCCCCTAAATTATTTAGCACTACAAAATTGTCTTCTTTTGTTCCCCCACCCTCTCCTTCCAACCACGTAGTGTGATAATAAGTCCATGCTCCAATAAAAAAAAAATCTTTAAAAAAACTACAAACATAATAGTTCTCATAAAACAGATCGGATTGCTCTTCCCACCCTAAAAACTAATTCCCCTTCTCACCATTTGGAAAAAAACCTACAGAAACTACTAAAAATAATATTTCTAGCAAAAGTACAGAAGCTGCTGTTTGGGGCCCACCTCCCCCTCCCCCCCCCAAAAAAAATCAGCAAGTCCATGCTACCATTGCTGGGAAAAATGCACTGAAATGAGTAAAAAGGCTGCTCCCTGACCTCCCCCCTCCAAATAAAAAAAAAAAATACTGTGCATCCCCACTGTTAGGGGAAAAATAATATAAAGACCCGACTAAAAAAATAGCTTGCGTGCATTCTCACCATTAGGGAAAAAAATATTTTCAGTAAAACATTTTAGGCTCCACTCCTCTAACGAAGGATTAGTACCGGTAAAAAACAAACATGTATTTACGCTGTTATGTACGATAATCTTACAAATTTGCTTGGTCCAACCATGGAGTGTGATAGTATATTAGTCCATGGTCCAACAATGGACTTGCATACTCATTAAACATTTGTTTGGTCCAACTCAATATTTAAAAAAAAGATCCTTTCAGTTTACTTTAATTGTAGCTTGCATCCGTAATGAAATGAATGAAATGCCACCACAGGCTATTTGTTTTAATTTATCGGAGGGGGTGTTTAGGCACCAGATCGTTCTCAACTTTTAATTCGGACTTGTTTTTGTACATTTAATGCAATCACACGTAGTGTGATGATATACAAGTCCACAATGCAATAGCCCTAACCACATTAATTGGATTAATCGCAGCGCTCGTAGTTTGACAGTCGATTGCCGTCAGTCAGATGACTGCGCTTGTACTGAAAACGTCCGAGCATGGCCTGAGGGTGTGCATGTCAGCCCGCAGTAAGATAGAATTTAAGTGCATGATGTCAAGCGTGATATCTAAATTGTTTACGGAACTAATGAAAGAGTCGGTGACGTAATTTTTTTCTCGTCACTTGCCTGTGATCGTCGACGCGTCTGCCATACTTTCCCGCGCTTGCAGCCTTATGCTTGGATCAAGTCTTCTGCATGCCGGCTGCAAACTTACAAAATGGCAGCCGCCACGTGACGTCATGCAGGCTCGGACACGTTCCCGGAAGTACACGCCCTGCCCCACGCTCGCGCAAACAGTGGATACTCCAGGGGTCCAGCTCCATGGTCACAGGTTGCTGCACGTGTTTAAATTGAGCGCTTGTTTAAAACAAATCTCTACAAATAACTAATATGATATTTTTGCATCACATGACTGTTGAAAATGAATGTTTATGACTTCCGATTACAACTTAACCTTATTGTGTCAATGTGTACAAATGCCTTTATAAAAACTAAAAAACCTGAATGTGCATTATAGTGCATATGCCTTAAAACTGAGGTAGCCAGTCAATTCACGTAATTTTTCGACGTGGTAAATAAATTATGAGATGTTTTAAAAATCGTTAGTCTTCTGATGATTTTGTGTGAGGAAGCCCATGCGTTTTAACTAGGGTGTAGCGAATTTTTCTGGGTGATACTAATTTTAGAAGCTAAAATAATTCCGTTAATTTTAAAACAGCACTTTCTTGCACAGTAGTGTTTAGATTCGTTAGGGCAAGAAAACACGTTGAGTCATTGAAATATAAAAAGGTGCTAATGTCCCTGTAGCAACATATTTTTGTGAGTTATCCGGTTTTTCTTGGTATTATTTTTAAGTAATTTCTGAGAATTGTTGCGACTTTATTGCGTATATATGTCGTAAATGTTTTTGAGAATTTTGATCTGTTAATTTTTTTCGTTCCCTCTTTGATTATTGCTCCTTTTTCTTGGGGAAACGAGGACGTTTCTTTGAAAAAGTGGGAATCTCTGTAAGGGAGATTCTCTCACCCTTGCTTATGATAGGTTAACCTAATCTAATGCCCGAAGTGGGTCACTTGGGGCCACTGGCATTGGACTTTGATTCCTATTACTGTTGCTATAGCCAATATTGTGTAAAGCTACTGAATATATCTTGTTTTCATAATATTATTGTTTTTTATTAAATCATGTATATTAATATATAATGTAACCTTGGCTTAGTTCTGGTTCAGCACACCGCTGGAGATGTCATCACCACAGGAGTGAGCCATAAGTGCTAGAGGCTCATGGTTCTTATAGTGTCTCTACCTATGAACCATTCTTGAAGCAACCCTTTACAAAAAAGGGGATGCACAGCCAGTTGCTCCTCACTCTGGGAGCTAGTCCCTAACCAGCAACACCTCTCTTTCATAGAGCAACCTAGCTTAGCCTACGCCTAGAACTCTTACTGAACCACCATTAACATCTTTAAAGATAAATCCCATGTGGCTTTGTGAATAAACCATCTGGCTACAACTTCAAACCATATATTCACCTTATTGGCACATAATTCCTGAATTTATCAATAATACTTCCCGCTGAAGCACTGCAGAACTGGTGGAAATGCAAATAGGTTTAATTTAGCTTAATTGCGTTAATCTAATAATATATCGGTCTCTGCATCAGTAGCAGATTGTTACCGTATTGAGTACCTTAACAATATTATAAATCCGCCATCTTTTTTTTATTAAGAAAACTACATAGAACACTAGTATAACGTGTCATTCAGCCATCAGACCTAAATAAATATTCTCAAATCACTAGCAGACAACATTTACTGCAGTGCTTCAACCCAGTGCATTACGACTTTCAATCAGAAGCCAGGTGCTGAGTTATCCAAATTCACTTTACACAACAGTGACCTAACATTTTTCGGCCAATGGGATCACTTCTCCCAGCCTCTTCATCTTGAGAGCAGCTCCTTAAACAATAGAACCAGGATGTGGGTTTTGCTTAAACAGGAGACGCCAGCAGAATAAAGTTGTCATTAATCTTATTTTTGACACCCTGTTACCACTAGCCTCTGAGCTCCCAGGTCCGGGACTCCTCAACACCACCAATCAAAGCAAAGTTGAATATAAGTGAAGTACAGAATTGGAATATAGTTTTAAAAGAAGCGTCACTTCTTGGGCACTAGAGTCCCGGCTAGCATTTAGCAAGGAAGCGTCTATTCTAGACCCGTTCTCCTTTGCCATGCTCTTCATTTAATGTAGAGTTCCTTAAACAGGCAATTTAAGCGAGAGCAATCAACCTCCAAATAACTTGAATATAACTTTTGAGTTTGCATTTAAACTTAGAAGCTCCAGTGTGTGGTCTGTCTTCTTTTCATGCCGATAGTGATTAGTTATTGTCTTATTTGCTGCTTGAGCTATCAACTTGTAAACAGTTAAATCAACGATTAAATCCACCCAACCAGATTTACGATAGATTTACACAAATTTCCCAGTGTACTGAAGCTGCTGTCCAGGAAACCAGGTTCCGTTGAGTTGAATTCAAGTTAGAACTATCATGGTGCTTGGCTGCAATGATAGCTCACCAGATCTACCACTAGTTAAGCTTTGTAGTGATTGAATGGCTTTTAGCAAATTTCACAATATAGTTTGACCTTAAATCTATCTCTACATGCAATTTGTAATTGTAGTACGCTTATAAATATTGTGGGCTGTGAACATTTTGGTCCACTTTGATGCAATAATACGTCACATACGTTTATAATATCAATATTGTCCATTGAGAAATACTTCTATTGTTGAAGAACATGTTTTTTTTTCCGGTTTTTCCTTCACAGTGGTGGAAGCTATGTAAAACATGTAACGCAATTGTTTCAAATGACGTAATTACACATGTATCACATAGCTAAGGACATACAAATGACCTGGAACCTGTCACCTTTTTCGAGTCATAGCGGAGACTATACTAATTGATTTTTCCCCCAATGTGTTGCCAAGAAGTTGTATTTCAAAGTTACGAAACTCTATTCAACACTTTATAGACAGTACTATCACCTAATCTTGCAAAATAAATCGGAATCTATTGTCGGATATTCAGTTTACGTTTTGTTAGCATGCTTATTAGCGTATGACATTTAGGGAATCTATCAGCTTCTGTGTAATGTAATTCGGACTTTACCAACCAAACATTTACTTTCAAGCACTGTTGCTTAGTACTGATGAGTAGAAGGAAAATGCGATTTGGCAGACTAGGAGGACAGACACCAAGATTACTGCCCCCATGTAAGCAGGAAGTGCCCCCATTTTGGATGAAGACCATCATTTTGGAAGGTCTTGACGTCACTTCCGGTCCGCCATTTTGAATGACGTCACTATCTGTCGGAAGAGAAACCGGAAGTGCCTACATAATGTAGAGGGGAACCGGAAGTGCCACCAAATTCCCCAAATGCCCCCCCCCCCCGGTTTCAGTTTCAATTTCCGAAATTATTTAAAAATGCCCATAACTTGGGAACCGTTGATCCTAGAGCAAAACAGATCGAAATTTGGCCACCCTTTCAACAACCGCACCGGATGTCCCAGCTAACTGATGACCCACCCAAAACTGGGTCACTCGAATTTTGGGAGTTGGCCCACCACAATAACTCGGGAACCGTTGGTCCTAGAGCAAAACCGCTTGGGAATTGGCTTCCCCGGCCTGTGCCCTACTCGCAGACCTCTTCGGAAAGCCAGGTACCATCATTTTGGGGAAATTGGCCCACCCCAATAACTCAGGAACCCTTTCGTCCTAGAGTGAAACGGTTCGGGATTTTGCATTCCTGGGCTGCATCCTACACGTGGGCGTCCCGGAAAGTCGTGTGCCGTCATTTTGGGGAAGTTGGCCCACCCTAATAACTCGGGAACCGTCGGTCCTAGAGCAAAACGGTTTGGAATCTGGCTCCCTTAAACCCCAGACCTTGGCGACTCCATCACCTGCGACCGAGTTCATTTTTTCGGTTTCGTCCATATCATTGGATACCGAGCCACTCCACCACCTCGAACAGATTAGTGTACTTTTCATTAAAATAATACAGTACGGCCAAGCAATATTACCCGCACAATACTTCGTCGGCCGCTTGTATCCTCCTCGGGTTCCAGACGATTTTCTTGTTTCCGAGGTGACTGTAGAGTTCTGCAGGCAATTTTAAGCCGAACGAATCGAAGTACAGGGTGCACAAACCCCCCTTTAGGTAGGTCTAATGAGTTCCATCCCCGTCTCTCGAGTCCTGCAAGTTCAGTATACCGCATTTGGACGCTCTGGGATGCGTGGGGAGAAGGACTTTCAAATAAACTGAATGTGCGGATCCCCAATATTTTAGCGTATCCAGCGAGGTCCACGTTCGTTAAGGCCCTGTTTATGGGAACCCCGGCTTCAGATAAAATCCTCGACCACACCGCGGGACTTTTCTTCTTCTTCCCAGTCCCCCGCCCGTTTTCGAAGCGGCTAGGGCTTCCATCTTAGCGTTGTGCCACTTTATTTCTTCGAGCTGTCTCAAGTTGGCCTTGGAGTCATTGACGGCCTTTGCTATTCCCGCTGCTCCGCCTCCTACTGCTCCGAGGGCGGCGAGGATTAGGAGGAGCAGGGGACGAAAAATCACCTTTCCGGACTTCTGTACGCGAGAATTTCTGATTCAATATCTGGCCCATAGCTCGAGCCTTTCAAATTCTCGACTGCTGCATTTTGGTGACCGATTGAGATACATTGGTCTTCCGCTTCAACTGGGAGTTGGACAGACGAACGCTCGGTGTTTTCCGGCCTTGAGTTGACGAAGCATGCCCCGCTTCTGGGAAACCGACAACTGGAGGGGGATTGGGGAATACATAATTGATGTACTTTTTATTTATCTTTTCCCCCCACCTCACGTCACGACTTCGACTTTGCTCCTGTCCAACTTGAGGGTCATGAGTCGGTCGTTGATAACTAAAGCATAGCATCAAGTGCTGCCCGGTACTTGAGCTCAGAATTTAAACCTCAGAGTCACGTCGATCAAGCTCGATTTAAGCCTCTCGTTCTGTTTCTAGCAGTCTATGCAGATCAGGGAAAAGATCTTACCGAAAGTCGAAACATCGAATGCTGGGCCCGTTACCGGCTCCCCGTAATACTGGTTCCTAAAGTTGAGCAAGTCTTGATAACATTCGAGATGTTCCCGTTGGAAAAATCCGCATTCATGTCGAGAAAGGGATACCGCTCCCGAGTTCAGAGTCAAGTGCACGTCTGTTAGACTGCAGTGGTTGAAGACGGCCGGCTTTTTCTTCTGATCTGTTTCCCTCGCAATATGGAAACCGATTATTACGTACCTCGGCTTCTCGATAGAACTCAGCGTGATCAATCTCCAAGTACACCTAGTCCTGGTTGGCAAATCGTGCATGTCTGAGTACCAGTGTCTGAAAGCCATGGGTACAGTGATTCCGGCAACCACGAGTCCGTACAGCCTATTCGTCTGCGCGTCCGAAGGGGTTACGTGGTGAAGGCGCCAGGACACTTGCGCTAGAGCTATTTTTCCCAGGGCTACTCCTGTGTCTCGGAAGATGGCATTCGTGTCCGCGGCTCGCATTAAGATCAACGTTTGCTGAACCCCGTAAATCGCTTTCGTGTAATCTTCGAAGAATCGCAGGAGATGGGAGAAGGGGATGGTATAAGCGAAGGGTCCTTTCGGTGAATGGGCTCTTAGAAGGACGTCTCTCTTGTACTTGAAGACGGTATTCGATCCATCGTCGGCCGTACTGGGACTGGTACCGTCGAGGAATCAACCCCTATTCGCTACGTGGGCTTGGTCTTGCAGGTCATAGGAGACAATGCCCTTAATGGTGCTGGCGCATCTCAGGTGAATGATCTCGTCCACGGTCTTGTCCCCTATCTGGTACTTGATGTTCGAGAACAGGTAGACTATCGCGTTGTTCACGAAGGCTGCCTTGTTGGTGGCCATGTAACCTGACCCATCACTCGCTTTTACCAGGACACCCTTCATAGACAGGCAACTCCGGTTGGTATGGGTGAAGAGATCCTAGTTCTCAACCACTATTCTAAGTTCCGACTTCACGCTGTTCAAGTTCGTCCTGGCTATCAGGGTGTAGTCGTGATAATTATACTCCACCATGGACTCGTCCAGGGTAAAAGGCTCCTGGACGTTTAGGTATCCTTCTACGGTCTCCATTTCGCATTGGAGATGAGGCTCTCGAGATAGGCCGCGTTCAATGGAGTCAGGACTTGCCGACGTTTAGCTCAGGATTCAGTAGGCTGCGGGGATTGCCGTGTGGGGGATGGTTTGTTGGGTTTGAAGTCCAACATTTAACTGATACCCTTTTACACGCGAAAAAAATTCCATCTACCGCTTCCTCAACTGCAGTCTCACGGTCACGGTCTCTCCCCTCAAATTAAGCGGACGATCGTCCTGGTCGGTCAGCCACATTCTGATTGAGTGAATGGCATTGCTGGTTACGGATAAATAGGTCAAGTTGTGGGGGGGATTGCACTATCTTGTACCCCGGTGCGCAGTTCGGAAAGAACGAGTATAGGGTCGGTTGCCTCGACCCGTTCACGTAAGAATTGCCTACCAGATCGCAGTGTACCAAGACGGAATTGACATTGAGGACGTTGGCCGTGTTCTGGACGCATCAGATACCATGTGGATACCATCTGGATACCATGTACGTACAGTTCGGGCTCGTATCCGAATAACTTCCCCACGGTTGTCGGGTCGTCAGCGGAGAAATCAACCTTGTATTGTTTGCCCGTGATATGCAGCTCTCATTTTAGAGTTTTGGGGTTGCTGATGATACGGATGTACTAGGAGTCGTTCGGGACGTCCCAGTGCTGACGCTTCTTCAGCTCCCCGTAGACTTATTTTTCAATCGCTTCCAATTCGTAGGAACCTTCCGGGATGATGAGTTTCGTCCACTCCCTGCCGTTGTTGTAGCTGTACCTAAACGTGTCTGAGTTAAGAGCTTTCACCTTCGAAATGGAGTTGTATGTTTCCAAGTTGACCAGGGCGATCTCCCATCCCTCCGCGTTGTCCTCGAGCAGTAGAGGAGTCGAAAACCTAGTTGTGAAATCCGCGGTGTTCAAGGAAAGAACTATGGACGAGGAAGGCATCATTCCCCATACGTCGCATGGAACGAAAGTGGTCTTGGGCATTTGAAAGTGCTCTTTAGCCCTTTATTGGTTATTTTTTTCCTAACATTTCCTAAACTCTTTGATCAACTTACCGTGTTCAGCATCCGATAAAGACTGTTAGCCTTCAACTCCGTGTAAATGTGCACTATTTCCTGGTCTAGCGAGATGTTCCCAGCATCTCTCGTAGCCCTGATCAGTTTCAGTCTTTTGCACAGATCGTTCGGGCCGTTGTAAAACCGGTATCCTTCCCCTCGTTGAGCCGGTTGCTTCGGTTGCCGCCGCTTAACAGACTTAACGCACGTTGCGTATCCTTCCCCTTGTCGAATCGGTTGCTGGGCTCCCTTCAACTTGCCAAACACCGGTTTAATGAAGGTCGCGTACTTGTTACCGGCACTCGATTTCAGTTTCTTGGACTCAGGATCATGGTCTCTGTAGGCCGCGCTGCTTCTCCTGAGAATATCCTGATATTCCAACAGACTCGGGTGATCGTCGGTCGGTTTACAGGGGTTCTTGAGCATGATCAACTGCCACAACTCGTCGGTGCCCCTGTACTTTTTCCCTCCCACTACCACGTTGTCCCCTTCGAAGTCCACGTCCGCGGAACCTATCTTGTACCGTTTAGTTTTCGGGTCGTACTTTATACTGAAAGTGGGGTTGTGAGCGTCTCCCTAGTTGCGAACATGCTCAGGTACTCGGTTGCCGGCGGTCCTAGTTGCACGGTGTCGAGTAAAGAAGTCTCTTCCTCCAAGTATCTCATTCGGGCGCTCGGTGTCATGGCTTCGATTTGCCTGAGTGGCGGGAGAGCTAGATAACCGTCTCATCGCCCCGGTATTAAAAGCCAGCTCGGATTCCGAGTCTTCTGTATCTCCTCCGTCTTCCTCCCTATTGTAGCCGGGGCTGGTCACAGCTTCAAAGGCCCTCTGAATGTTCCTGAAGTTTTCCCCCATGCTGTATGTTCTGTTTCTGTTATCCGGCTTCAATGACCAACAAATCTTTGATCTGTAGCTGTCTTTGAGCGGCTGCCTCCGTGCTGTCTATCGCTCGGAGTTTGATCTACTCTCAGATGGGGTCCACGATCAGTTTGAAAATCTTCGTCAGATGCTCCAACTCAGTGGCCCTTTTGAGTTTCGCGTCAAGGAATTTTCATTTGAGGCGCTGTTTTAAACCCTCGAACTGTTTGGACAATGGGTCCGGGCGGTGCCTAGTTGCCATAGTTTTTTATTGAAGGAAAAATCGCACGTCCTCGTCAATCCAAACACGCATCCTCGTTAACACAGACACATGTCCTCATCAACCCAGACACACGCTTCCTCGTCAACCCAAACAAGCGTCCTCGTCAACCAAAACACGCGACCTCGTCAACCCAGATGCACGTCCTCGTTAATCCAATCACGCACGTTCTCGTCAACCCAAACACATGTCCTCGTCAACCCAAACACACACGTTCTCGTCAACGTCGACGTCAACATCGGGTAACAGACTCAATCCAACATACGTCTGTACCTCCCTTCTCTCAAAGGTTTGGTCTTGTCGATCGTTAGAAATCCGTGCGGGTTGGAGTTCCAACACTCCCCGCAGGTCCGCTTAAACTCCTCAAAGCTCATGTCACACTCGATGTGGTTGTTGTAGATGTACTTGAGATTGGCGTCGTCTTGCCTTAAGAGAATCAGGACGGTTGCGTTGTCTCGGACCACCTTCTTCGGTATCCTGCTGTGTGTCTGTACAAGTAAAAGACGTCCACGTTGGCGTGCCGTCCGTAGGTGAGGTACCTTTCGACCCTGTCCTGTTTCTCGATCATGTAGTCATCGAAGAGGAACACGGTCTTCTTGCCAGGGTCTAGAAGCTCCTCGGGTAGCGGTACCTCCTCGTTGTTCGAGCAGAACACCGTGACTTCCGGACAGGTCTCGTCGAAGGCCCGCCTTAGCAACTCGTACTTAGTCTGAAACAGGGTCTTGGAGCACACATGGAGTCTGTCGTATTCTAACCAGCCCTCGTTGCAGAGGAGGTTGAGGATGAGGTTCGTCTTCCCGCACCCGGCCAGACCGCAGACGATACACCGCAGCGAATCGGGGAATCTGAGCTTACTCCGAGGCGTCTTGATCTTCCCGATAGTTTCGCTGAGGTTGTTGTAATTGATGAGCTTCATTATTTAAGCCTTTACTTAGTTTAATAAAGGCCTGAAGTGCGTTTTAAACATGTACTGCTTGAAGTGCAAACGGAACACCGACACTCTTGACACCAACCTTGTAACAACGTCGAACAACCTCCTCTTGTTGAAACAAAAATGTGCAGACTGCAGGACCAAGAAAGCCCAGTTCCAGAAGGGTTGGAAGCAGGGCAAGAAAGGTTTGGGTCTTTTTTAACAAGATCATCGACATACTGCCGGTTATAACTTCACATCCCCGAGTACAGGTACTGTGGGCCCAGTACGAAACTCAGCAAGAGGCTGGCCAGGTAAAATTTGGCATAAACGTTGTAGACGAAGCTTGTAAACCACACGACCTAGCCTACGCCGCCAGCTCTGCTCTGGAAGACCGAAACCGAGCTGACGAAGAGCTGGCCTCTGAGGCCCAAAGTATACTGCTGCCGAACACCAGGGGGTCGGGTAAGAAGGCGGCCGCGGCAGGTGTTGTCGGTGCGATGAAGATTAAGGTCAAGTTAGGGATGGGGCAAACACGATAAAAAATATAAATGAATAAAGGATCGGAATGGACACATTAGTTGAAGAACTGCACAAACCGGCTAGGCATCAATACCCGAGGCGTAGAACGAAGGCCCTCGGCGTCGATGACTTGTGGCAAATCGACCTCGCAGAAATGATATGGTACTCGGGCGTTAACGGGGGATACAAGTACCTGATCACGCAGATAGACGCATATAGTAAGTTCGCCCGGGTGGAACCCGTCAAATCCAAGAGTATGGGAGACGTTGCGACCGCCTAAGAGAAGATGCTGGTCTTGTCCAGGCCCAGACTTCTGCAGTCGGACGATGGGAAGGAATTCTTCAACTCTCGATTCGCAGCCCTGACGAAACGGTACGGTATCAACCACTACCGCACCTTTTCCAAGTCCCAGGCCAGCTGGGTCAGATGCTTCAGCCGGATCCTGAAGACGGCTATGTGGCGCTAATTCTCCCGCAGGGGCAGCTACCAGTGGCTGGACCTGATTACCCCACTTCTACGCCGGTACAACGGATCCATGCACAGGGCGATCGGAGCAAGACCGAAAGACACGGTTGAGGGTATTACCGTTCCAACGGCCGTTCGAGCTTCAAATCGTTCCACCGGTAAACTCAAGTTTAAAGCCGGGGACGAGGTGAGAATATCCCACGTCAAAGGGACGTTCGATAAGTGATACCTGCAGAACTGGACAAACGAGGTATACGCCGTGGACAAAGTGCGGAACACGAGTCCCGTCACGTACACCTTGAGGGATTACAGTGGGGAGGGTTTCGAGGGCGGGTTCTACGACCAGGAGTTGCAAAAGACGCAGGTTCCGGACCT
Organism: Lithobius niger; assembly: GCA_023313725.1. Classification (NCBI taxonomy): domain Eukaryota; kingdom Metazoa; phylum Arthropoda; class Chilopoda; order Lithobiomorpha; family Lithobiidae; genus Lithobius; species Lithobius niger. Next base: position 31,767 of record JAHWFP010155881.1, read on the forward strand.
GTTGCTGGTGGAGAAGGTGTTAGAGACGTGGAAGGTGGGGGGAAAGACCAGTGACCCGGTTAAGTGGCGGAGGTACGACGATAAGTTCAACAGTCGGGTTGATAACCTGGACTTGCTGGGGTGAAGGTATTAATGTAATATCGAAAAAAAAATGTCCTGTGTATAAATACAAAAACATTTGTTGTTTCCAGACATTCCCCAACCATGGCCGAAAAATCGACGTTTACATGCATCTACTGTACCGAGGTATTCCCTCACAACACCAGCTCCGCAACCATCTCCACTCCTGTCACCCGTCCGAGCCGGAAGAATGTGACTGTTTCACGTACGGTCTGAGGTGTTGCATCAGAGAACGCGTCCTCGCGCTTTCCCGCCGGGAAGCTCTCCATCATCGACAATACGAGCAGAAAGTGTCCGCCGTATACGGTTTCCCCGATTTCGACCCACTTCCCCTCCTGCTTCAGTGCGTCTGGCCATCTAGAGCCTGTTCATGGCCGGCCTGGACCAGATGGTGAACTGTGTCGCAAATCTTGCGTGAGGCTTGGGGAAAAGCCGCGTCATTTAAGTATTGGTTGCGACGTTTAATTTAGATGTTAATGATAATTATAACGATATTCTACTGCTCAATAATAAGTTTGCCATTGTAAACGATTAGGAATCCGTAATTTAGCTATTTTTTTGCATAAAAATGAGAAATAATTCCTTACCTTAATTCGAAGTTCTGCAGCAGGCTTAAGGCGGCGACTTAAACTGTTGCTAAGTAACGTAGCATGGACCTTTATTAATACGTCTGCAATTTATCTCAGGTGAACTTGTTATTGGAGGTTTAGGTTTGTCAGTGGGACTTTGTCATGTAGTTTGATAATAAGATTAGCTGTGTAAGAGGTCGTTGGATTAGAAGGTCCTCGTGATTCACGTGGATGTGGAAGTTGTGTATTGTTAGAATTGTACTGCTAAATTTCAACTAAAATGAAATCACTTCGTCGCCTGGCAGCAATCCAGCAGCATCTCATCAAATGGCCTGCCTTCTTCCTTTCGGGGGGGGGGGGGGGCGGTGACTTACCTGGAGGGTTAAGCCTAACTTAACCCTGTTTCTGCTCTTTGGGGTTACTTTTAAACATTTTCTCTTGATGTGAAGTTTATCTTGTTTGCTACTAATCTCTTGTTTTCAGAAGCCATGTAAATCTCTTACACTCACGAACCTAAGTCCACCCTAGATGTAAGTAGTGTAAGGTCCGAGGATAACGTAGCCTTGCCTTATTAGCTAGCAAGATAATCGCTACACCTCGTAGGGCAACTTATGTAGAAGGCTGCCTAGCTTGTAAGCCCCACCCAGTCGATAGTGGTCGCAAGAAGGAAATTTCAAGAGCTTTAGCTTCAGCTTTGCTTACCATGGATGAGGCCTCTACTAATATGCCTAGTCGTAGACCTTATTGCGTATTTTACAATGAATCTAATTCGCATACATCCTCGTCTTGCCCTAAGTATGTTACTATAGAAGAACGGCGTGCGTTCCTAATGGCCTCTCGTAGGTGCTTCCGTTGTTTAAAGAATTCCAATCATTTTGCCAGTTCCTGCGATCAGCGAATCATTTGTCGAGTCTGCAATTCTCGCAGGCATCATACCCTTTTATGCCAGAAGCGCACTTCTCCTTCAGCTGCCCTTCCTGCAATGCACAGTCGAGTTCCCCTTGAAACAGTCTCTGGAAGTGTCAAGGAAAAGGTGGTGCCAAGTGTTAAAGGAAGTAAATCCGATACGTCGCAGTCTGCATTAATTGCTTCCACATCCTTGTCAAAAAGTAGTGGATCTAAGATGGTTTCAGTTTTGCAAACGATAAGAGTTTGGATCCAGCATGCTGGTGGAACTGAAGAGATAGTAATTTTATTGGACAATGGATCTGAAAGATCATTTATCTCTTCTCGACTAGTGGAGCAACTGAACTTAACTATTGAAGGGGAAGAAGACACACTCATACGTTCCTTTGGAGGCATAAAAAAACAGCAAAGAAGCAAGGGGATTTCCTTTTGTCTAATTGGCGGCAATGGAGTGCAGTTAAAGTTGTCAGCCTTAGAAGTACCGGAAATTTGTCACGGTGTCAAGATTTGGGAAACCAGTTTGGTGGAGAGGTTTCTACGGGATAACCGCACATACAGGATTCCAAGATGGCTTCAAGTCAGTAGTTTAGAAGGGTTCCAGATACATACTTTTTGCGATGCTGGACCACGGGTGTATGCAGATGTAGTATACTTTCGATTTACTACAAAAGGAAGGGATCAGTTCCAAACATGCTTTGTGACTGAAATCTAGATTAGCCCCTATTCAGCCTATGTGTATACCGCGGTTGGAACTTTTGGCGTGTCTAATTGGAAGTCGTCTATCAGCCAGTATTACTCAAGTCTTAAAGTGTGAGCAAGCTGAGCAATTTTTTTGGTCTGATTCAAAGGTGGCCTTGAAATGGATAGAAGATGTTCTGTCCAGATGGAAGTTGTTTGTGGCTCGTAGAGTGCAAGAAATTCAGTCGACTACAAGGGACAAAGGCAGCTGGAATTATTGTAGTAGCAAGCAAAACATTGCTGATATAGTTACCAGAGGACAAAGCTTGCCCAAGTTAATGCAGAACAAAAAATGGTTACATCGTCCCACATGGCTGAGTTTGCCCCAAGATAACTGGAACCAATGTCCATCTTCATTGCAGGAAGAAGAATTAGTTGCTATCAGTCAGGAAGAAGATTCGATGGTTGCTGTACAGCTAAATCTCTGTTCTGAACCGTTGTTAAAATCCGATGAATTTAGTTCTTGGCAACGATTAACCAGAACTACTGCCTGGATTAAGCGTTTCCGTAGTAACTGTCGTAACGCAACTAAAAGGAAAACCCCATGGCTAACCTTTACTGAGCTTCAAGCTGCTGAGAGATACTGGATTGCTATAATTCAAGTACAAACCTTTGCCAATGAATTTACAGCTTTATCGACTCATAAAGAAGTAAATAAGGACTCTTGCATTTATCAATTTAAGCCCTTTTTGGATGAAGAGAAATTTATTCGTTTAGGTGGAAGACTCAGATTTGCAAAGTTTTCAGAAGAACAGAAACACCCTTTTCTCTTGAAAGGTGGAGGATTGGTGGATTTGCTTATACAAGACAGGCATATTAGAATCTTGCATGGAGGAGTTCAAAGTTAACTTGGATGTCTCAAAAACGAATTTTGGATCTTGTGTGGTCGTCAGGGGGTTCGCAAAGCCATACATGGGTGCATGAAGTGTAGAAGGTGGAATGCCAGGCCAGCAAGTGAGATGGAAGCACCTTTACCAGAAGAGCGAGTTACAGAAACAAGTCCTTTTTTTTCTACAGGGGTAGATTTCTGTGGACCAGTAGCAGTAAAGACACATGATGGAATAGCCCAGGCTTATGTATGTCTGTTCACCTGTGCAGTGACTCGTGCATTGCATTTAGAACTTGTTGCGTTCCAGAGTACAGCGAATTTTATTTTAGCCTTTAGACGGTTCGTGGCCAGAAGGGGTGGTTGTCGAGTAGTTTACAGTGACAATGCACAAACATTTCACAAGGTGGATCGTTTGTTAAAAGAAAGTTGTGCTTGGCTACATGATACACAGCTACAAGAGGTGGTGACTGGCCTAGGGATCGAGTGGAAATTCATAGCCCCAAGAGCGTCATGGTGGGGTGGATTTTATGAAAGAATGGTGCAGATGGTAAAATATCATTTACGACGCACTTTAGGCTCAGCTATGTTGTCTGCAGATGAATTGTATACTGTACTCACGGAAATAGAAGCAATTGTCAATAATCGCCCATTAACGGTTATTACAGAGGATTTTTCTGATGCTAAATATCTAACGCCTGCACATTTTCTGCTTGGGAAAAAGGGTGGTTGCTTAATCGATAGTTTGTTGTTTTACACTGACGTTCCCACAAATATCGTGGAGATATCGTGGACAGTTAATGAAGAAGTTTTGGAATCAATGGCGACGTGACTATTTGCTGCAACTCCGAACGGCACATGAAGTTCGTCGGAGAACAAACCAACAGGATCCTATTCAGCTGTATGACGTAGTACTGCAAATAGAAGAAAAGTTGCCTAAGGGGAGATGGAAATTAGCTCGGGTAGTGGAGTTAACAAAAGGAAGAGATGGAAAAGTACGATCTGTTATGCTACAGCATGCTGATGGAAGCTTATCACGAAGAGCTGTACAACACATTTGTCCACTGGAAATTGTGTAGGCACGAACAATGCGTGTCTTGTCCTGCATCTCGTTTTAGCTTAACAGGGCATAGATTCGCTTACAAGATACAGAAGCAAGTCATGAAGAACACCCAGAAGAAGATATTATTGTGAGGTTACATAACACATGATAGGGATGCATATCACAGTTTTTGATGGAGTTACACTCAAACATTATTAAACTTTTGCTCATATGTGAAGCAGGAAGAGATTTCAGTAGTTAGTTCAGTAGTTGTCTACTACATCTTTTATGCCTCTTCTTCGGTCTAAATTCATTGGTCATAGGGTACATAGGGATTTAGCAATGTTTGGATTTGGGGAGGTCTGTCTACTCGCCTTTCGTTCTGTCTCGGGAGAGGTGTTTAAGAGGAACCAGAAATCTACCAGTAAAAATTATAGGCATAATACTATATTCATCGCACAGTCCACTCCAGTGCAATTTTTGCCGACTGATGAAGACCCGATCAGAAGGTTGTTTTTATACTCCGGGCAATATTCCCCCCTGAAGAATTCGTACTACATGAATTATTGACAAAGTATTGAAGGTTAATCTGGAAGACGTTGTAGTGGGTTTGCAACAAGATGAATCTTTAGAAGATTTAGAAAGTCCTAATTAGGTGAAGATTCGAATTGAATTAATTTGTATATATGATTGTATTTGCGTTCTCCCTTTCGTGTTTGGGGTTTGAGCATGTCACAAATCTTGCGTGAGGCTTGGGGAAAAGCCGCGTCATTTAAGTTTTGGTTGCGATGTTTAATTTAGATGTTAATGATAATTATACCGATATCCTACTGCTCAATAATAAGTTTGCCATTGTAAACGATTAGGAATCCGTAATTTAGCTATTTTTTGCATAAAAATGAGAAATAATTCCTTACCTTAATTCGAAGTTCTGCAGCAGGCTTAAGGCGGCGACTTAAACTGTTGCTAAGTAACGTAGCATGGACCTTTATTAATACGTCTGCAAGTTATCTCAGGTGAACTTGTTATTGGAGGTTTAGGTTTGTCAGTGGGACTTTGTCATGTAGTTTGATAATAAGATTAGCTGTGTAAGAGGTCGCTGGATTAGAAGGTCCTCGTGATTCACGTGGATGTGGAAGTTGTGTATTGTTAGAATTGTACTGCTAAATTTCAACTAAAATAAAATCACTTCGTCGGCTGGCAGCAATCCAGCAGCATCTCATCAAACGGCCTGCCTTCTTCCTTTCGGGGGGGGGGGGGGGTGACTTAACTGGAGGGTTAAGCCTAACTTAACCCTGTTTCTGCTCTTTGGGGTTACTTTTAAGCCTTTTCTCTTGATGTGAAGTTTATCTTGTTTGCTACTAATCTCTTGTTTTCAGAAGCCATGTAAATCTCTTACACTCACGAACCTAAGTCCACCCTAGATGTAAGTAGTGTAAGGTCCGAGGATTACGTAGCCTTGCCTTATTAGCTAGCAAGATAATCGCTACACCTCGTAGGGCAACTTATGTAGAAGGCTGCCTAGCTTGTAAGCCCCACCCAACCCCCAACCTAAACTAGTGCTTGTTCAGTCTAATACCTTTGCTCTCCCACTTTGCCGATTTCTGGACAAACTGCAAAGCGCAGATCTGCCTGGGAATAAAGTTCGTCAGCGAGACCACCGTCACCGAGGCCGGATTCTGGTCCAGATACATGGAGCTGTACGATCCGAACGACGTCCCCGCTCTGTTAGACGAAGCATTCGAGAAGATCCAAAGACGCGTATGCTGAGCGGGGAATTGGATGGGTTTTATCCCGCGTAAAGCAGCTAATCGTTAGAGTGGCGAAACACCAACCGCTGCGCGCCGCATTCTACATTCCTCTGCCTAAGGGGATGACCGGTAAGATGGCGGCGGTGGTCAACGTACAAAACCTAGATGACCAGAAATGCTTCCTCTACTCTGTTCTTGCTGCTGGCCTGGAAATACGAAGCGTGAGATCCGAAGATTACGCAGAATTTGAAAACATGCTCGATACGTCGATGCTCTCTTTTCCGGTGCAGCTGAACCAAATCGATGCTTTTGTGAGGGCGAACGATCTTTCGATAAACATCATAGGCTACACCGACGAAGTCAAACTCCACCTTATTCGCGTCTATAAAAACTTTTCCTGCCAGTCCATCGATCTTCTCCTTTTGACGGCGGATGACGATGGCGGCGTAGAGTGGGTAGGTGAAGATACCGATGAAGCCCCATTCAACACCCACTACTGCTGCGCCATCGTCGATATCGTCAAACTCTTGCGATACCGCGGAAAAGGCTCCCGCGCTAAATTCTACTGTCGAAACTGCTTCACCGGGTACGGGAAGGAGTGGATGTTGTCGACCCACCGAGAAGAATGCGTGATGATCAACCCCGTTCAAGCCCTCAGATTCAGACGAACCCGGTAAAAACAAGCCCAGCTTTCGATTCTTTTACCGTCAGAACCCCTTCCCCCGAATCAACTACGCATACTTCGAGTGTTTCAACCGTCCCGTCCAGACCGTACAACCCGACCCTTCCACGAGCTCCACGACCAAGCTCACTCAACACGTACCCTGCAGCTTCGGCTATGTCGTGGTGGGGCTCGAGGGGGAGATCGTGAACCAAGGTTATTACCTGGGAGAAGACGCCGTGGAGGTGTTCTACCATCGCATGGTGGAGGAAGCAAACCGGTACGAGGCTCTGCTGGATGACGTACAGCCGCTAGACCTAACACATTGCTCGGCGATGCCACTACTGCAATTTCAGCTTTGACCCTGCTTCGCAGAAGATTGGAAATCGGAAAGTACGAGACCACTGCCACATCAGTGGGAAGTATTGCGGCCCGGCACACTCGAGATGCAACTTGAGCACCCGTCAACAGAGGACCATCCCCGTCCTGTTCCATAACCAACCTGGAGGGGTATGACATGAACCTCTTGGTGCGCGCCATCCTCAAGTTTCCCGGGAAAGTGGACGTCATCGGGCGGAACCCCGAGAGGTTCCAGAGCATGACTGTGACGTTAGCCGATAATAACGTCAACTTTCGCTTCTTGTACATCAACGATTTCATAAAGGCCTTGCTGTCCACTCTGGTCGATAACCGCAGGAGCAGCGGTGGTATCTTCCCGATTCTCGAAGCTGGCATGGGCACAAATTGGTTTTGGCGTGGCTTGGTTAGACGCCATGCATCTCCTAACTCGCAAAGGCGTCTACCCGTACGAATACGTTGGTGACATGTCCGTTTTCGCCGAAGAAGTGCTACCACCGCAAGATGCGTTCTACTCGGAACTGAGCAAAGAGGGGATCTCGGACGAAGACTATGCTCACGCGAGGAATGTCTGGGACCAGATGTAGGTGCACAGGTTCGGATTGTACCACGAAATCTATCAGTTGACCGACGTCTTCCTGCTAGCGGAAGAGTTTCGCCGGGTCTCTCTCGATAGCTACCTGTTGGACCCGTGCTACTACGTGTCCACTCCGGGGTTCAAGCTGGGCAGCCGCCCTCAGGATGACCGGGGCGAAGTTGGAGTTCTTCACCTATGCGGGAAAACACAACTTGATTATGTCCGGTATCCGCGGTGGAGTCTCATCAGCAAGCGACACGCCAAGGCCAACAACAGATACCTACCGCAGCACGATCCCGATCACCCTTCCTCCTTCATCGTCGACTTAGATGTAAACAACCTGTACGGGCTCGCGATGTGCGATTACCTTCCCTACGATTGGTTCCGTTATCTAACGAGGGCGGAAATCCGAATGTTCGACGTGAGCACCGTTCCGGATCAGGGAGACGTCGGTTACGTCCTCAAAGTCGACCTGGAGTACCCCAGCGAGCTGCACGAAGTGCACAGCAACTACCCGCTGCTACCGGGGAAGTTCGAGATCCGGGACGAACACGTTTCACCCTGGGCAAAGGCGAAGGCGGAAGCTCTGGACCACAACATCCACAAGCCCACTGTAAAGCTCGTCCCAAACCTCCTTCATAAACTCCGGTACGTTGTACACTATCGTAACCTGAAGTTTTATCTCCGCCACGGTTTGGTTCTCCACCACATCCGTAGGATCCTCGCCTTTAACCGGAAACCGTGGTTGAAACCGTACATCCTCGCCAACACCGAGACGAGGCAGCACGCAACCATACCGTTCGGAAAAGAGTACTTCAAGCTCCTGAACAACTCGGTGTTCGGCAAGACCCTGGAAAATAAACAGAAGCGTCTCGACATCAAGCTCTGCACCAACTCCGAGTCGGCGATAAAGTACACCTCCCTGCCCCACGTGGACCAACCTGCGGATGCGGAAGGTCTGGTGCGATCTCCCAACCTATTCGGGTTTTTCCATACTGGAACTCGGCAAGCACACCGTGTACGAGTTCCATTATGACTACATCAAACCGAAGTATGGGGACCGTGCTGAACTACTGTTTTCGGACACCGACAGCCTCTGCTACCACGTGTGGATGGATGACGTGTACGTGTACATCATGCTTCATGATGCTAGCCATTTCGACACGAGCAACTGTCCTCTGGACCACCATCTCTTCTCCAACACAAACAAGCAAATGTTGGGGAAGATGAAGGATGAGATGGGTGGCGTCCCAATTCAGGAATTCGTCGGGCTCCACGCCAAGATGTACGCCATCAAGACCTCGTACTCCGAAACGAAGAAGGCCAAAGGATTCAAGAAACTGTTCGTGGGGAAACACTGCCTTCGAGAACTACAGGGCGGCGTTGTCCGCGACTTCGGTGCCAAAGGGCACCTGGGGTAAGATCGCCAGCATCGGACACGAGTTATCCATGGTGAAAGTAACGAAGTCACTCATCTCACTGTACGATGACAAGAGGTTCATCCGGGACGACGGAGAAAACACCCTAGCCATCGGCCACGTTGAATCCGGAACCTGGCAGAAGTATGCGGACGACTTCAACTCCGACATGGATGTAGTGAGTGACGAGGAGGTGAGCGTCGCTGCAGGGGTCCGAGCCCACGCTGAAGTCGACACGGTTAAGAAGGTGGAGGAGGATGATCCCGCAGATACGAGTTGGTGAAGAATCGTCAGAGAAGGCAGAACGATCCAGTCAGGTGGTCGGAGCAAAGAAAGGCGCGAAAGAGGGAGGCTGAAAAGGAGCAGTACGCGTCTCTAACCCCAGCGGAGAAAAAGCGTCGAGTAGAAGAGGACGGGCAGAGACGGACCACCATGACGGAGGAGGAGAAGATAGCGAGTAGACGGCAGGATGCGGCACAGAAACAGAAACTTTATCAAGAGTCGGGAGGAGCGAGACGGAAAGGACAGAAAAGAATGGCCATGACCGAAGGACAGAAGGTGGAGGCGAGAGCCAGAGAAGCGGCTGCTGAGTAGGAGAGGCAAGCAAACGTGAATGAGAAGGAAAAGGCGGCTGCAAAAAAGAAGAGGTGAGAGACGTATGCTGCTAAGGAACAAAAATGGTAGCATCAAAGATATCGTACCCTCTCTTATCTACACGGTGTGGTCGACTATACCATCGGAGACTTCAGTCTCTGGCAGGTCTAATCAAGGTGGAAAGATGGCCGCACCCTTACCTAAACCCATCCCACCCCTCTCCTTTCTATCCCATCCCATCCCACCCCTCTGATAACTGCAGCCTTGACATGGTTGGAGGGGCTCAGTACCCCGATGATACAAGGGGGAAGCCAGTAGCAGTGAAATGAACTTCGCGGTAGCCCGACAGAAGGGGAGACCAGATTTTGAACCATTCCGGGTCAAGAGTAACGGTTCCCGAGTTATTAGGGTGGGCCAACTTCCCCAAAATGACGGTACCCGACTTTCCGAGAGGCCGCGCATAGGATACAGTGCAGGGATGCAAATCCCGAACCGTTTTGCTCTAGGACCAACGGTTCCCGAGTTATCGGGATGAGCCAACTTGCCCAAAATAATGGTACCCGACTTTCCAAAGAGGCCCATGTGTAGGGCACAGGCCGGGGAAGCCAATTCTTGAGCGGCTTTGCTTTAAGACCAAGGGTTCCCGAGTTATCGGGGTGGGCCAAATTGCCCAAAATGATGGTACCCGATTTACGAAGAGGCCCACGCGTAGGGCACAGCCCGGGAATAGCAAATCCCGAACCGTTTCGCTCTAGGCCCGACGTTCTCGAGTTATCAAGGTGGGCCCAATTGCCAAATTTCGAGAACCGGTACCGGATTTCCTGGGAGGCCAATGCGTAGGAGGCAGCCCAGGGATGCAAAATCCCGAACGGTTTCGCTCTAGGGCCGATGGTTCCCGAGTTATCAGGGTGGGCCAACTTCCCCAAAATGATGGCACCCGACTTTCCGAGAGGCACACACGTAGGGTACAGCCCGGGGTAGGTAAATCCCAAACCTTCGCTCTAGGACTGACGGTTCCCGAGTTATTGGGTTGGGCCAACTTCCACAAAATGATGGAACCCGACTTTCCGGGAGGCCTACGCATAGGATGCAGCCCAGGGATGCAAAATCCCGAACCGTTTCGCTCTAGGACCAACAGTTCTCGAGTTATCAAGGTGGACCCAATTGCCAAATTTCGAGTACCGGTACAGGATTTCCTGGGAGGCCCACACGTAGGATGCAGCCCAGGAATGCAAAATCCCGAACGGTTTCGCTGTAGGACCGACGGTTCCAGAGTTATCAGGGTGGGCCAACTTTCCGAAAATGATGGCACCCGACTTTCCGGGAGGCACACACATAGGGTACAGCCCGGGGAAGGTAAATCCCGAACCGTTTCGCTCTAGGACCGACGGTTCCCGAGTTATGAGGGTGGGCTAACTTCCCCAAATTGATGGTACCCGACTTTCCGGGAGGCACACACGTAGGGAACAGCCCGGGGAAGGTAAATCCCGAACTGTTTCGCTGTAGGACCGACGGTTCCCGAGTTATTGGGGTGGGCCAACTTCCTCAAAATGACTTTACCCGATTTTCCGGGAGGCCCACACGTAGGATGCGGCCCAGGGTTGCAAAATCGCGAACTGTTTCGCTCTAGGACCAATGGTTTCCGAGTTATCGGGGTAGGCCGACTTGTCAAAAATGACGGTACCCGACCCTCGACGAGGCCCACGCGTACAGCCAAGCTGCGGAAAGTCAAATCCCGAACGGTTTCGCTCTAGGACCGACGGTTCCCGAGTTATTGGGGTGGGCCAACTCCCAAAATTTGATTTCCAATATTTTGGGTGGGCCATCAGTTGAGTGGGACGCCTGGTGGGGTTCCTGAAAGGGTGGCCAAATTTCGCTCAGTTTTGTTCTAGGACCAGAGGTTCCCGAGTTATGGGCATTTTTAAATAATTTCGAAAATTGAAACTGAAACAGGGGTCATCTTAGGGAAATGGTTGCATTTCCGGTTTCACTCTTCAAAATGGAGACACTTCCGGTTCCTTTAAAGACAGGAAGTGACGTCATTCAAAATGGCGGACCGGAAGTGACGTCAAGACCTTCCAAATTGATGGTCTTCATCCAAGACGGCGGCACTTCCGGTTTACATGGGGGGGGGGGGGCCATCTTGGTATCTGTCCTCTTAGTCTGCCAAATCGCATTTTCCTTCTACTTTGATGCATTCACCCAAGAATGGATTTATAATACGTGCATTGGTGGTTGGGATCTACAAGCATTATAAATTATGGGAATGTAGTGAACATTAACCAAACATTAACAATTAATAGCATGGGTATTTGCATGCTTCTCACAAATGGTATCACAAACTGTTCTCTATCGCCCACATATTTTAACTACACAAAGTTCCTTAATGCCAGTAAGCACCAGAACTAGTCCAAGTTAGGGCGATAGCTTACATAATAACAAGGCTGCAGCCTCCTTTACTAACTCACACATTGACATCACAGTCGCATCGGAAGGCAAAATCATTACAGCGCAGGGTGGGGCTAATTGACAGCACCCTCTGCTTATCAATAGGTATAACCTGAACACTTATTACCTGAACACCACATCTCTACTTTCGATTCGTAGGTTTGTCGAGGAGGAGGGAAATAAAGACGAAAAATGCGATTCGGTTTCAAATCTGTCAGTAAGCCCATCATTTTCCCTTTCTTGTAGCTCAGGAAGACAAAAAAAAATAATCCTAGGCCCATGAATTCCTTCGTCACTCATTTCTTCACTCTCTTCCTTAAGAGTAAGAAGGTGTATTTGGGGAAGAGGGGACTGGATGGGTAAGGGTGCCCATCCTGCCCTCCCCCCCCCCCCCAAATTGCGAGGACTCCCCCACAATTATAAATATTTTCTTATTTCATACTCCCTCTCCCTTCCAACTTTAGAAAAAATTTGTATTTTCATAGCATGATTATTTGACCATGTTATGAAATATAAATTGTTTTAAATTTGGACGTGGGGGGGGGGGGCGAGGGAAGTTTCAAAAGTGTAAAAATATGAATACGTGACATAATAAAATGTTGATCAATAAGCAATTATAATTATATTTCTAAAATAACTTATAAATGTGAGTCAAAATTAGTGTTTGAAAATTGTTGAAGCTATCCGAGAATATACAGACGAGTTGCCTATCGTTCGTCTTGTGATGATAGTATTGCTAATGATACCATCTTTTCGTTTTTACGACTTGGTTTATTAGTTCGGGGAGCTTTGTCCTCTCCCCAAACCAATAGGCCAGCCAGTCGTTAATGTTTTCAGCGGAACCCATTCATTAAAAGTACTCGGTCATAAAAACAATAGACCAGTCTTAATTTTTTTTTGTGGGCACCACTGTGGAGAGGAAAAAATTAATCATTAAATATAGGCATATTAGATCATTCTTCCTCGCCATTTCCGTCAACCTCTATCACTCGCCTACTGTGTTTCCGTTTTTTTGTGTTTTCGATTGGTTAGACTACTTCAGTTACGAGGAGTAACGTGTGTATTGATGGTCACGGTCATCGTAGGATGGTCATTGCCTGGGGCTTAAGCCGCAACTCCATTTACACTAGACCTGCGAGCCAGCTACCCAAACTATATGGACTGGCGTGCTGCTTTCCTCTCTGACCTGTCCGACTAGTTCTTGCTTCTCGCTCCTCAAATTCCATTTAAGCGACTTGTCTAGCACTACAGTATGCTAGTGTAGCTCTGATTAACCTAAAATGAACGCATATTTTCGCTCATAGCTAATTACTGCAAGACTTAGATTCATACAATAGCATTTTCGAAAGCAACTTGCATAAGGAAAGCAAGTTTCCTGACTTTTGTGAGAAGTGAACGATCGTTTCTAGCAGTGATTTTGCTCTACGGCCTGTGGCTTATTTTTAATGTACACGAATATTAGCACTCATCACGATTTGAAACTAATACGCATGCCATTCGGTGGCCCCGATTATTAAATACACTTCTATCTATTTGCCGAATCATTTTGTTTGTCTCACAATGAAAGTATTTAGCTAAACTTAAGTGACAAACTGATCAAGTGCAGGGATGCACAACGGCTAGTTGAACGACGTCATCTTGTCTGAAACGTTGTCGACTCCTCTTCCTAATTGGTTGTCGGCAGAGCGAGCTGAGCGAGTTGACCCCGCCAGGTGAACCATTCTACGCTGTACAGAGGTGCGCGAGATGGCCCCGCCAACTCTGGCACGACGTTGTAGCTCGCGTGTCGCGTCTATGGAGTTTTTTGTGCTAGTCCACGCTTTGCAGCCTTGGTCTCGCGATACTCGCTAGCTGTCTGGTCTCGCGTAAATGTAGTTTGTTCTTTAGGTATGAAGGGAAGAGAAGCTCGTCCCCCTCCTGTACACGTGCTCCCCCCCCCCCCCCCCCCCCCCCCCCCCCGTGTGTGGGTGCGAAAGCGGGAGGCTCGTTTGGCTATGGCCAACTGTAAGGCTCGTTTGGCTATGGCCAACTCTAAGGCTCGTGTGATTCGGCTTCGAAGCCCTTTATGTCTCTGTCTTGCTGTTAAAACGAGTTACAAGGACGAGAGAGAACTGGAGAGGTGGAATGAATCATTCGTTATGAAGGTGCATGTACTGATGCCCCTGCTCGTTACGAAGGCTAGCGCCCTCTAATTTCTTTCTGACAGGCATAGCTTCTCAACTCATGAACATGAACACCACACAAATTCAGCTGGAGATTTCCCAGCCTTGGTCATACTACAAACTAAAAGACATTAACTGATGAGAAGGCAAGGTACATGCCAGCCACCATACAATATGCGGCTGGCTTGTAGCTGGCCTTCTCGGCTGCTCCTGTATTTTAGTGCTTTTTAAGGTTTTTATTGTGACCAAGTCTGGCAAATTTTCAGCCAATAATTAAAAATTTGTATGCTGTTCATTAGTAGAGGATCTGTCTCAGCAAGCATGTGTTTTCAAGACTTCACTTCGTTCACAAAGTACAATTTTTAACTCTTAATTTCCTTTTGCTACAGAAATAAATGGTAGGCGAATAAAATTGACAATAGATGGAGAGCTTCGTTATGCCCCAAGATGGAGTGGGACCCAAGAGCGTCCTTGAAGGAGAGCTACTATGATAGCCGATCAAGGTTTTACCGGATCTGGATCAAGGAGAGCCGAGCCAGCCAAAATCAACAGGAATTCCCGTCGTAGCATGCTAGAGATTATTCGGCAACGCCCATGCTTTGGAACATAACAAAGTACGCCTTAGAGTATTGTTGTCTTGTACAACAGCCATCGTAGTGGGTAGCTATGGGTGTCCAACGAGCTACATCGATGATCGCGGGTCAGCTGTGGTAGGAGGGAAGCATACGAAAGGTGTGGTTAGGACTACTGTTACTAAGGCCTAAAGGTATGTGGAGACAGAACCATGATGGGTGTTCTATAAATATGTACAGTGAGAAATACATAACTCGATGGGTTTTTTGCTGAGTTAATTATGTTTCAAGCCATAAGTCAATGCGTTTGATTACTTCACGACCAATGTTTTAGCTGAGACTTTATTTGACTATCATTGTATGCAGAAACGAACTGATGTCTAATTCTCCACAATAAATGAAAGAACATTCAACTACAAGTGTTTGTCCTTGTTGTAGCGTTATTCAATCAACAGTGGACACTAGCTTCGTGCCTGATGGCAGCCCTACCAAATCACTCTGCTGTCAAATAAGTTAGAAGGATCCTAGGGGGACTTAGTGTAAGTCGGCTCCTTTACAACAAAAACTACTTGAAAGAGAGTTTGAAGTGAATGATTGCACATATCTAATTTAATTCAAGAATACTTTACATTATTTTCATTCACGGCAATTTCATAAACCCCTGTTTACACAAATAACATATGCTTAACGGTACGCATGAAATATAAATTATCAAATTACCCTAGCTATGCAAAATCTTTCGGTACGGTCAGTAATTCTGTGTGTATTGAGTTATTTTTCGCACATACACCGTCTTGGGAAAAGGCCGTCACAGTGCCCACCAGTGGCTCCTCTAGTCACATCTGCATGTCAGTTTTTGAAAACATTGGCACATCCGGTGTCCGTCGTACACACGCCTTCGTAACACTGATGACCAATCTTTTGCATCTAGTAAAACAAAACAGATAATAATTCTAAATTAGGTCACTGGCTCGTGATAAAATATATTCTTCAAAAACCGGGTTGTTAGTGCACCAAGGACCCTTAGTGCACCTTGGTGCTAAGCACTTTAAAATACTCGTGCTGTTATGCAGTGTTGAACAATGGTATGCAGGAGCGTAACTCAGTTACAGGGGCCCATGGGGCAGTAGGAAACGGACTTCTGGTTCCATTGTAAAAGGGATAATTTCGACAAATCTATCCTAAAAATTGGATTCAACACATTTAATATCATGTTATTGCAGAAAATGGGGTTAATATTTTAAATTACGGAATTTTCTTTCACATTTAGAAATTCAGTATTTTATGTTTGTCTAAATAACTATTTATGGAATAAAGTACAACATCGATTCTTTTACTAATGAAAATTTCTATGCTGTAGCTACTAAGAAATTGCAACTTTCAGCAAATCCAGACGCATGTTAGAAAAAAACCGAAACTGGACAGAAAGGTCCTTTCAAACACTAACTTTTACTTCTTTATAATGGCCACCCCAATAGACGCCAACTCATCCAATCTCAATTTCTATGCCAATGCTGTTATGGTTGTTTTCGTGGCATTAAGTAAGAAATGTGAACGGTCCGTGACTGGCTAACGTATTCTTCCTACCCTTGGATGCAGCATTTTCTGATAAGTTGTACGAAACGTTGGAATGTCACACTGTGATGCGTTTCTTTAGCTCGCAGTGCTAAAGCAATGCACGGAAGGGTTTTTCTTTTTCCATCAATTGTGCTGCACTTGCTGCACTGCAAGTATAGAATGGGTCTCATTTCCTTGGAGCAACAATATAGATGCTAGCTTGCTTGTAGAAACAAGATGGCCACGTCATATCTATTCTTAAAGTTGCCATGTTTTTTTTATAGTTAAGGAGGGGGGGAGGGGTATGGATGAAGTCACTAAGCTGCACGCAGCTAGAGCCATTAAGATAGCCATAAGATTCAATCTATTCATGTTGATTGTGAATAATAACTTGAAGTTATCGTTTTTCATCGATCCGAGAGATTACGTTATTTGCCTGTAGTACCTAGTGCCCATATTTTGGCTTCACGATATAGGTACCTCACTGTGTACTAATCCGTCGCTGTCTCATTTGTGCGTCTAGGACTAAGAGTGGACAGATAATGACATACAGAATATTTCTGCAAGTGTTATACCACTGTAAGGAAAAAGAAATGTACGGGTGGATATCCACCAACCATCACCGACTTCAAGTAGGTCGTGTGAAACAGCAAAATGTTGCGAGAGTGGTGTAAATTATTATCATTTCTGTTCTATCCAAAAAAGGGAAACTAGATAAAAATAAGAATGGTCAAGCAAAGAGTAAAATTATACGTTTACTCTTGTCTTTCGTTTAGTAAGCTACTAAATTAAAAGGGCACCAGAAACCCGGGCTACTTTGGCCAAGTTCGGCCGATTTTCTCAAAAATATACCAGTTTTTTTTCAGAACCTCAGTCATATGACTCATACAAATGCATCTGCAGATGCAATGGCTCAATTTTGAACCTTATATTGGACATTTCAGACGTAAATTTTAGCATAGTAAGGTTCTACGATCATGGTAAGGTCTCGAGATTTATTCTAGAATAAACCAGAATAGATCATATAGTTGCTGGAGCAGCCTGGTAGTCTTGCACTACTTTGGCCTGCACTGACTGTCCTAGGCTTACCGTGGTCATGTTTCCAGATTAGCTTATTTAAACTGTTAGTACTCGTAGCAGGCGTAGACGTAAACAAAGTGATTATTTGAAGGTCGCCAACGTAAACTAGATATAGTACATAAACAGTATAGTACTATAGTCAGGGCCGTATTATTTAGTGGTCAGAGTGTGCATTTGGTCGGGGCCTGCTCTCCTGCAAGGGTCTCACCACATCCACCACTCCTGTGAGGACCTAACCAAGGCCTCCATTAAAGTGTGGCCTTGCTAAAAACTGCTTAGTTAAAATTTGACGTCACCTCATTTGCACAGTGCCTCACCTTACATTAAGCTGGCCCATTAGAATAATGGGTACAGTACCACCCAGACTTGCAGCAAAATAGCATACGCGACTAGGTTAGTCGCCGAAAGTGCCTCTGGTTTGGTCGATTTGTTTTGCTCCCGATTCCTGTCAGTCGAGGGCATTATAGTTACAGTCCACATCAATACCATCTGAGATAGTGCCACTCTTTTTTTTCGTTACGCTAACTGGCTGCATGGATGTGTTGACTGGCCTGTTTACATTTGACATTTGACTTCGTGAGTGGCACCGTGACAACCTACAAAGTAACTGAAACGTAGTTTTAAAGTAATACAAATCTACATAAAAGTAAAACGATTATTTTGAGTATCTCCCTCGTTTTTTTTTTTAGCCAGTGGGAAAAGGCAATCTTTTACATATCAGCCAATCACAGTCCGCTTTTCTGATCATCACTGGGAATCGTCTACCAAGTGGACGATGAATAAGTGATAAGCACGCATGTGCAAAGCGATAAGCTAGTTGGCACCACACAAAACCAAAATCGCATACTTCAATACGCTAAAAAGGTTTAATTAAGTAATAGTTATTGGTTAGAAGCGATCGGTTATCGGTTTTTAACCAACGGCTGCGATCATTGGCTGGCTCCAGTATGCAAAGGTCGAGGGCATCAGCCCCGAGCCATTTGCATACGAGAGCCGGGACAATGATCGCAGCCGTTGGTTAAAAATCAATAACCTCAAGATTCTAGCCAATAACTGTTTTATGCCACGGTTGGGATGTCTAGCTAACTCTTATTTTATTAAAATGTGTTTGTGTTTTGTGAAAATATCTCGATGTGAATGAAGGTCATTCCATTTTAGTTTATGTAGGGTGGAGTGGATGGTAGACCAACGAGTCCTTTGCGTCCGTTTGTGGGGGGGGGAGTGGGGGGGAAGGAGACGAAGCGTCGTTTCGCCGTATTTCACGCTAGCCAGCTCGATTGTGTTGTCGAAGCTTTTCGAAGTGATAGAACTTCGATAAGAGGCCTCAGGGATAGAATGACATTCTGGGAAGGTATGTAATTCATTTTGAGCGTTTGTAGTTTGAGAATTGTGTAAAAAAAATACGATAATAGGGTATCGGCATGAATGAAGGTCATTGCATTTTAGTTTGTGGAGGAAGGGGAGGGGGGAGTTAACGCAGAGTTAATAGCTTATATGCTAGACATATAAGAGTTTGCAGGGATGGGATTTCATTCCTTTTAAGTAATTAGTTTTGTACGTTTTTATTGCGTTACGTTTTTTTAGCAAGCTGTATTTGGTTGTTGGTGTGTGCGTTCCCGGTCGCGAGATCCGGAAGTGTCAAAAGTGTGGGTTATTGGCAAAAGTGTGGGTTATCGGCTAAAGTGTGGGGTAACTTGATAACCCACACGTTTTGCGATGACGCACACTTCCGGTGTTGGTTAACGGGATTTAACCAACGGAAATTTAGCATGGCATGGAGTTAGCGTGACGTCACAGCCGTGGTATAATCACTTATAACAGAATGAGAAGCTAAGTTCAGTGTGAGATAGGTTTTAAATTAGGGTGCATTTGATCTTTTTTCGATGGGACGTCAATTACTACAACGACTTCTGGCTAACTAGCGAACACCTTAACATGCGATTCTGGCGACAGAATTGGTCATTAGGCCCGATTCGTAATGCAATACACCGTAATAGATATGCTTCACAGGCGCTTTACAGTATACTTACACGTCCGCAGTGCATTATCACCCGACAAATGGTCACTTGAAATTGTTTAACACCATTTTATCGTGTACTGCGCATTCGTTTCTACAGCAACCAAGAGAGCGAGCATTGAATGGACGTTAGACGGAAGTTGGCTTGGCTTCCAACAGTGCAGCTGCAAAAAGATTTACGATTAGTTAAATACAAATTAAGACAAATATGGATTTTAAAACGTACAGCTAATTTAAATGTTACATAAACATTAGGAATAGTTTTAGTAATATGCGAATTCAATTTAGAGTTTCAATAATATTCTGTGATCGTTTCAACAGACACACAGTAAGCAAATGTCTGCAAACTGAAGCATAATACAAAAAGCTGAAACAAAGCTAAAGCAATGGCTACATCACGTTAGCCACAAACTAACAAACTCGCTGATATTTAATAAAAGCAAAACGCAAACATAAAGTGTAGAAATTCTTAATGCAGGCCCATAAATGTTTGTGATTTATTAATAAACTGATACCTAGTCCTCGCGAGATACACTAATTAATTACCCCTTCTGCTATGGATAGTTTTATCAATCTTTTTGGAAAACTTAAAGGCGACTTTTTACTTTTTCAACTCCTAGATGCAGCACCGTAGTTTCTTCGAGCAATATAAAGATAATGGCAGTAAATTAAAATGGAACAACATTATTTGCAGCAGCACCGCGATTTTCATAACTAAAACAAGACCTCGTAACCCGTATCTGCCTATTGGGTGACGGAGAATCAGGAACATGGATGCTGTGTTTAGAATATGGGAAATGCTATCGAAATGGTGAACATGCGGCTTTTAAGTTTTTCTTAACAACAGAAGTCGCTCGTTCACCACTTCGTGGCTGGGGATCTCAATAACCCAACACACACAATCGCGAGTTTAATGGGAGCAAAAACTTTCATGTTCCAAAAAATTATCGATATTGTACTCGTGATATAATCTATGAAAATTCTCACTGGTTGCTGTAAAGCTGCATACTCAACTGGGGCTATACTACCAAATATGCCGGCGTTGCTTTCCAACGTCCTTGGCAACGTCACTTGATTGTGGCCATAATGTCAGTCCTCCCCCCCCCCCCTTCTAATGTTGTTACCAGTGTAGGTTTGGCCGGAATACACTTAAATACGCGTATGTTGACATGACTGTGAGGGTTACTATGGTTTTCCGTAACTTTCACGTTTTACTTAAGAATGACGAAGATGCATTCATTTGCCTAAAAATTGATGAATGACCGACGATTAAAAATACCATAACTCATAAAAATTATCTTTTTCTATAATGATTCTATGTGATTAGTGGCATCATCAATGCACCAAACCAAACTTTTGCTTTTATATTTACTAGTCGTTGTAACATGCAGCAGAATACTGAATCAGAGAGGTAGATACATTTTTTTTTTCTGGAACTTGCATGGATGAAATACATTCCGCTAAAGTTAATAAAGTTAGAGATTAATAACTACGGAAAAAAAAAGATAATGGTAGTATATAAGCGTAGTACATTGTATAATTTAGACAAATTACTGAACATCTTGTGCAGTGCATATAAGGGTGCAAGAAGGGCCATTTTCACAAAGACAGTGGGACAGACGGAAAGTGCTGGACGGATTTAACAGTGATTTCTCTTTTCCTTTTTTTAAATTATAAGTTAGTATGCTCCGCAAACTGTGCTGTGTGTGCGTGTGTGCGTGTGTGCGTGTGTGTGTGTGCGTGTGTGTGTGTGCGTGTGCGTGTGCGCATGTGTGTGCGTGGGCGTGTGTGCGTGTGTGTGTGTGCGTGCGTGCGTGCGTGCGTGCGTGCGACCGACCGATAGTCATGCTGCATGGGTCCAGAAAACGAAGACCCAAGCATCCAAATTCCAACTTCAACCTTTGCGAGCGGGGAAGCACAATCTTATGTTCCGCTACCGGGTGCACACTGTGGTATCTACTTCACTATCAACGTCCACCCTGTAGCAAAATAAATACAAAATTTTAAAACCTAAACTGCAACTCAAAAAGTATGTTTGAAGTTATCACGAAGTATTTTATCAGTTCACGGGTCAGAACAAATGGATTTTTTTGTTTTGTTTTTAACAGTTTCCACTTGCCCACAGTGCGGATTACCTCATCAACAGTGCCGCAACCAACTTTGTCAAAGGGGGGGTGCAAGAGTAAAATGTAGGGCCCCAACAGATATAACAATTTTGGGTACAAGCTTGTGCCCTACTTTGTAGTAGTTTTATGTAGAAATTTTGGCCCACCGCTTTGAATTTAGGACCCCTGGGCCCGGGTGTCTTGCACCATTTGCACCCCCACTCCTTATTGTGTCACTGCTCATTAAGTGAAAGTTACAATAATGCATTATTACTTAATTTGAGAAGTAAAAAAGATTTTCTCAGTAATAAGCTAATTTTCTGGTAAGCTATTAAACAATTTATGCACTGCATACTCCCTGTCACCACATACATTGTTAGCAAACAGTATCACCAGGAGCTAATAAATGCATAAACGTCCTGCAGTATTATCCTTATTGTAACTATCACTTCCTATTCCATGTTGTGTTGTGGGTTTCGTTTCCTGTATCCAGGCCAGTTGATTCGACATCGCAAGTCTTATTTTACAAAAGCATCACTAAAAGGCATCAACTTTCCGGGACGCGCGTGAACTGACGTTTAGTCAAAAGGTGCAACACGCGATTTCTATCTCAGTCTGTCTTGGCTTGAATAAGTCTTGGCTTCACCGTTTCACATCCGCTTGAGTGGAAAGTTGTTGCATGAGGAGATGCCATCTGCCTGGACGAATCGTATGGTGAGTGGTATTTTTTCGCACCAGCGTATTTTTAATGTGGAAAACATTTACGACCGGTCGTTACACATTTGACCGCTTGGGGTTGCGACTCAAAACGACATATGGAACATAACGATAATATTATCATAGAACACTCCTTCGAGCCAAACAGGCTCTACTTTATGACGCACCAAGTATTGTATATCTCTAGGTACTTTTCTTAAATATACCCTCTTAGGGGAATGCAAGAGTAAAATATAGGACCCCAAGTAAAATGTCGGGCAACATTAATGCTAGTTTTAAAATTCTCTGAATAATAATAATAGTAACAACATAGTCTCTAAATTGTTTAATCCATAATTTTCAACTTGTTTTACGTGTAGATTATTTTTTCAATAATAGTTCGTCGAGTGACAGTATTTTTTTGGTGCAACTATGAGAAGTTCCTTACGCGACCTAAATATCTCCATCTTTCGTATGATATATGAATGGCTGGATTTGTTATTTTGTTTTTAACAGTTTCTACTTACCCACAGTGACGATTAGCAAAATGGCGAATGCGACCACCAAAAAGAAATTTGCAGTCTCCATTGTAGCAGGACAAAAAAGATCAGTCGATTGGTGAAAAGCACTTATTTATACACAAAACAAACTACGAAAAGTTTGCCTGTGCTCTTGTGACACAAATAATTGTTTAACACAGCCATCGACAACAGCATAAACTTTTAGAACTTAAGGGTAGTTTTATTTGCTATGCAATATTTTACTTCATTGCTCAAGGGCTAACGTTCTTCGTGAAATTGTGTTTGTGGAGATAGCACCACTCTCCGCCTGAGGAATGGAAAACTAACAGTGCTTTGAGAAACTATTTGCCAAGAAGCATTAGAGAAGTACAAATTTGTATGGCTCACGACGTAAAGTAATTATGCTGAACAATTTGATGTCATTGACAAAAGGGTTCACTGCAGTGCTTATTTAACTTAAATAGTAAATTTCCAGGTGGACATTTGGTGGATGGAGGCTGGCCTCTATTGAAGGAAGGTGTTCTGACGAAGATACAGAGTGTCATTAAAAATTAATTAAATCAAAAAACAAAAAAGAACTTGTTTGATATTTAAGGTAATATTTATTATTAAGAAAATTTAGCCAGAATAGTACTACTGCACTACATATTGGGATTGTGTTCACCCCGTTCTCAAGTGCATAAAAAAGCAATCAAAGTAACAACATGATAAACATAGACAATGCATAATAAAATAACATAGTTTTAAAAGTTTAAAAACCTTCTGAACCTAGTCAGAACAGGCAACAAAATGCAAAGAGTCAGAGCCCACACCTGTTTCCTGCGACTACAGGTGCAAGTTCGAAGTGAGACTCATCTATATATATATTTACAAACAAAAACGTCAAGTGTGCCGTAAAAAAGTGGGATATATGATTGAATTTTCACTTGTTAAAATGAACACGGATAAAAATTGATGATTTTAATATTGAAATAATAAAATATACAATTGAGAAAATTCCATCTGTTAGGTGCTGTTGTGCTTTACGTTTTAAATATATGATTGGTAAAGCACAACGTGCACCTGCACAATGAAAGAGGGCGAGCGACCGACAATGTCAAACAATCGGGTGTGGCCTCTAACAATCAGTAACAATCGAAATATTGCTTTAATAATGCAACCTCTTAGAGCAGACTTGAAGAGTTTCAAAGTTGGTTCAGTAACAATCACTGGATGCACGACCGTTGTTGCATTTATTGCGCTTGGTGTCAGAACAGAGAACCGGGCAATTGAGCGTCCTCCATTGAAAAAAGACGAATCAGCAGGGGTTAAAATGGAGGGGAAGCAGGGATGGGGACGGGGGATGGGGAATCCGGGTTGGGGATGGGGGAGGCGGTGTGGGACGAGAAAGGGGTTGGGGGGGCATGGGGGAAAATCAGACCATACAACTGGATAGGCCGCAGGGGGGTTCGGAGGAGGAAGCAGGGGGCAGCCTTTTCATGCCGTACTGCCCACTACAGTATTTCGCTCAGGTATGCGGGAACCGACTAGACCGGCGTATGTTACGCCGGGGGTTCAGCTAGTTACGTTATAATTCACTTTAGGTAGGCTATTGCAATGTGGGAAAAATACGGAAGCCCAATTTCGACTGGTTAGATTTGGGGGAGGGGAGGGGGATTTCGTTAATCCTGATTTTTTAATTACTGGGACGTATTCTTATTATTGGTAGTGTGGTGCCGCTTGGGCGGTTTTCACGGAGTTTGAATGCGAGGGAAGAAAGGTAGAGGAAAGGCGCCTCTATTGATGGGTAGAATGATGAAATTGAAGGTTTGACACTCTCTAAAAATAAGTTAAGGTTCATTCACTTACTTGAAACCACTCCCATGACAGATTAAAATACAATTTGTGCATTTATTAACAAATTACTCTTGCTATGCATACAAATCACCATAATAGAAGGAAAGGCACACAATACCACACAGTAGAACACAACAAAAATGTTCACTTAACTTTTCACGGAATTATCGCGTTTGCCTCCATCGGAAGTTAGTTAGAAAAATAAGTCATTACATCGTTTTTTTTAAAATTCGTGCTGGAGGTGAGAACCACTGATCTACATTGTGTGTAGAATATGGAGTGCCCACTTTCTGTCAAATTCTGATGCGAGCTTCAGCCGTAATAGGCGATCAATGTTTGCATATCCAGGATTTTGGATGTTCATGAGTGGTAAACGAATCTTGGATAAATTATTGATCGCTAGTGACTCCATTTCCCTGAGATGGTAGTCATTGTGCGTGTAGGATTTCAAAAGAACAGAAGCTTTACCCCAGGAGATGGTGTTTTTCTTACTTATGATGGAGAACAATTCCGTTCTTCTCCTTACTCGCAAGGTGTCTCCAACGTGTTCTTTAGGACGTGCTTAGAATTTGTGATGAGTCTCACCAATGCAGACTGCATTGCACTCGCCACAAGGGACGCAGTATATAGTCGCCAAATTAGATCAAATGCTCGGAATAATTCATAACAAGTTGATTTTTGGCAAAGATGTTCGTAGTGGCATCAAGTTCAACATACTAAAAGTCTTAAGCTGTCCGTTTTGAGCTAACGCCACCATCTTGGAAACATATAGGTTTTTTCAATATATCTCTATAACAGTTGCTCGGGCATGACACTATGTTCGTCCAAAAATGTACAGCATTAAATTTTCTATTAAATTTTTTTGTAGATACAATGATTCAGCCAATAAACGGTGTAGAAGAATGTTGAGCTAATCCCGCCATCTTGGAAACATGCACCCGAAATCGGTTTTTCAATCTATCACGGAAACGGCCACATAAAATGTGTTTAATCCGAAATTGTAGAGCACTGAATTGTCTACAAAAAAGGTTATATTCGCTTATTTTAAAGTGAGTCAATGATTCAGCGAATAAACGGTATCAAAGAGGCCACGCTTACGCCCCCCCCCCCAATGCGCCCAATGTAAATTACACTTCATATAGTTGGATGGCTTGGGACCCAAAATTGATGGAATTTGTCATTTTCTGTGAAAAGCATGAATGTCTATGCACTATGCAGAGTATCTGGAAAAATAGCTATGATAGTAAGTTTAAAAACCCCCCTGGGGGAAAGTGAAGGGGTGATTTACCCCACCAAAAATGGAAGTTATAGTGATTTGCGTGTTCAAATTATTCTTGCATGCCCTCTAATAGCCCAAAATGAACATGATTAGGATTTTCTGAAAGGTGGGGATCTATTCTATCCATCAGTCATAACCAAAATTGTTAAACTTAAGATAGGAACCGTTCTACGCTCATTTAAAGGTGAAGAGGTAATGATGTAGCAGCGAAAGCGTATGGTGATTTTCGAATTCAAACTGCTCTACCAAGCTCTCTAATAATCAGAAATGGATATGCTTAGAATTTCATGAAAGGTGGGAATCTATTCTTTCCATCAATCTTAACCGAAATTGTTTAGCTCAGATAGGGACCAACCTATGCCAGTTAACCGAGAAGAGGTAATGGCATGTCGGCAAAAGTGCTTCTTAATTTTCAAATTCAAAGTGCTCTTGTGAGCTCTCTAATAGCCAGAATTGGACATGCTTAGGATATTCTGAAAGGTGGGCACCTTTTCTTTCCACTAATTCGAACCGAAATTGTTTAGCTTAGGTACAAATGCAAATATGAGTATTTGCCACTTTGAAATTCAAGATATTCACTACAACAATTACAGCTACACTACACCTTAAAATAGGCGTACGACAGTCCCTAAGTTGAACAATATTTCGGTAGGGATTGATGGAAAGAATATATCCCCACCTTTCAAACCGTCTAAGCATGTCTAATTCTGGCTATTAGAGGGTTCACAAAATCACTATTAATTTGAAAATCAACAAACGCTTTCGCCATCACGCCATTACCTCTTCACCTTTTCGTCCAGGTGCCAAATGCCTAAAATCCAGTTAAGCTTGTTTCTGACTAAGAATTTTTTTTTGGTGGTTTACGTAGATTATAGTGTGTAGATTCAATATCCAATTGATGCCACTCTGTAAACCTTGGGCAATTTTGTTAATCCAAAATGGCATCCAAGGTGGCCACCAGAACACACGCATTTGTAAGTTATTAAAACGATATGTGTTGCATATCATTTTGTATGTCGTTTGAGGTAAGGACATAACTATTCATTAGACGGAGTGAAACAATGAAAATATACTAAACAGTAGTGAAAGTTATTAGAGAACTAAGCTAATCACTTTCTGCTGGTGCTTCAGCAATTTTAGTTTGAGGGCTATAACACGTGTTTACTTAATTTAAGACTGGCACAGTAAGCCACATGACATATTACTTCCTCTGCATGGTAGAGCACGGTTCGTCATACCAATAAGCATACTTCGCTATTTCTAAAAAAAACTGTGGTTCAAATGAAATGTTGGCAGGGATTGCAATGGGAACTAGTTCTTTGGTTTATTTGTTTCTATGCCATCCATATGATGTAATGGATCTATGTCAGGTATCACAGGATTAACCATAGAACTGTTTGAAAGTGAGCACGTTTAACGTTTTTTTTCAAAACATTCACGGACGCCCACCACAACAACTCTTATTCGACATCAAAGTAAATATTAGGTCCTAGAGTATAAATTCAAACAATTACTTACAATAATGCTACGAATTCCGTTGCCAAAATATTTCTCGTCTGCAAAATAAGTCGACCAAAGCCTCTCATTAAGGGCACAAACCAAAAGATACAAAACGCAGCACGAATCAACACATGTCAACACCTGAAAAACAAAACGGAGGAAGTGCAAAACGCACATGCGCACTTTTCATTTTATAGCAGCACCGACAACCATGGTCTTGTGAACAACCACCCATAGAAGTATATAAGAAAAGCGATACCGTGACGTCACATCCGCTTCCACGCACGGAGAAACACAAACAAATGCTAGGTTAAATGGAATGCTTTTTACACAGAAGCCAGTTCATTCAAAAACGTTTGCGAAGCAAGGTTAACAACAGTTTAACAGGAAAGGTGTAAGTGTGCTAGCTCACTGTAGAAACCATTAAAAACCGAAGCAACACCAGTTAGCTTTTAGCTGACTAGCGTCAATCCACGGCCTACTACGAACGTGATCAGGGTTCGCAAAAACCACGAAGCCACTCCGTAGCATATCTTCCTCCCTAGCACATCCGCAACCCAGTCGCCTCCAAAGTAACGAGGATTGCCAAATTGGCGACATGACGAACGCCGTAAACCTAGCACATTACCTGTAGAGTCCGCGCCTGAAGTGTCAGTTTCCTCACCGGTAACGGGTAGGGTACGTTGCAGTCTCAACAGGAGAAGCCGGTAAACTCTCTGGTACGTCGAACACTGGATTGTAGTCAACCACTGGATCATCAGGCAAGTTTTCTTGAGTTTTGTTGTCAACCAAAGCAGGAGAACTAGAAGGCCTAGAAGAAACATTGTTAAGTTCTTTGGATTGTAACTGTGAAGAATGAGCTCCAGGAACACAAATAGATAAATTGTCATCAGAGACAGAAGTATTGCTTGGCTCTACTTCACTGTCCGAACTACCAGAAGCATCAGAATCAGGACTATACGCCATCTTCATTTGCGACACATGAACTAAACGAACCAAACCAGTCTCACAGTTTTTTAATGAATAATCAACTGGACCTAACTGCTTAACGACTTCAAAAGGACCTTTGAAATGATGTAATAGTTTTTCAGTTTTACCTTTCTTCCTAGCAGGAATCCAAACCCAGACCTTTTGACCAGGCACATACTTAAGGTTCTGTCGTCCGGCATTATAACGCACAGCAGAACGTTGTTGACTAATGGATTAGTTCGTTTTGGCCAATTTACGGGCATCGACGAGGTGCGTTGCTAACCTTGTCACTCGCTGTTGCACCGTTGATGAGTTAGCAGGCAGAAGCACGGTATCAATTGGAAGTTAAGCTTGACGTCCATGAACCAGAAAAAACGGAGTGTTCTGTAAAGACTCTTGAAATTTCGTGTTATATGCAAAAACAACATGTGGCAAAAATACGTCCCAGTCCGAATGCATCTCATTTACATACATTGATAACATAGTACTTAGAGTTCGATAAATCTCAGTTAAACCATTGCATTGTGGATTATATGCCACGGTAGTACGCTTTGATATGAACAACATGTTACAAATCGATTCCACTAATTCAGCCATAAAAGCAGAACCACGGTCCGAGAGTAGTTCTCTAGGAGTCCCATGACGACGAAAAATCTTGTGCACCAGGAAATCTGCAACTGCTCCTGCCGATGCTGAAGGAAATGCCGCAGCTTCTACCCAACGTGTGCATATAGTCGGTGCAAACTAATACATGTACATTACCATTAGCAGTTTTATGGAACGGACCCAAAAAATCAAGTGATATTTTCTCAGAAGGTTCACCAACCTCAATAGACTGTAAAAGTCCAAGTGGAGGACCTCCTGCAAGTTTCTTAGTTTGACATAAATGACAAGATGCAACATAGCGTTTGACCGTATTATATAAACGTGGCCAAAAAAATAACGAACCCTGATTCTTTCCCAAGTGGCTCTAACGCCCAAATGTCCAGAGCTCGGATCATCATGACAAGACAATATTATTTGCCTAAGACCTCTAGGTACTAGCAACACTTCCTGAATACCCATAGGCGACTTTACAGTTTTATACAAAATTCCATTTTTCAAATAGAAATTTCTATTACTCTTTGCAGGGGCAGCTTCCAATTCGTTAATGATTTTGCTCCATTTTGAATCTGCTCTTTGCATCTGCCCAAGATTTAACAGCGGTGTAACAAACACTGGAATATCTAAGGTTTCATGAGTACTATCGTTAAATTCCTCTTTAATAGGAGACCTCGACAATGCATCAGCATCCCTATGACATTTACCTGGTTTATACTCAATTGTAAAATCAAAACCTTGCAAGGTCAACATCCAACGAGCCAAACGCATATTAGGACTAACTACACGTTTTAACCAATGCAAACATGCATGATACGTTACAATTTTAAAATGCCTTCCATAAACGTAAGGCCTAAACCTAGTAACTCCCCATAGGGCTGCTAAACATTCAAGTTCTGTGACCGAGTACTTAGATTCGGCCGCTGTCAACGTACGACTTGCGTAAGCAACTACTTTATCTCCAACATCATGCTTTTGAACCACTACAATACCTAAACCACTTAAAGAAGCATCTGTTCTTAATTCTAAAGGTAAAGTGGGATCATAATGCGCTAAAACTGGTGCAGTTATTAATACATTTTTTAGAGATTCAAATGCCTCAACTTGAGGATCTTCCCAATGAAACTTTACATCTTTAGGAGTCAGCAAACTTAAGGACTCTGCTATAACAGCAAATCGAGGTACAAACCTCCTATAATACGAACACAATCCCAAAAACGATTTTACGTCAGTAACAGTCTTAGGAACAGGAACATTTTTTACAGCTTTAATTTTCATACCATCTTATTTTATACCTTCAGAAGAAACAACATGACCAAGACAAGTAATTGCCGAAAAACCAAACTTACATTTTTCCGGGTTGAATTTTAGGCCAGCCGACTCCACTGCCGTTATTACCTTTTTCAAACGGACCAGGTGCTCTGAAAATGAACTAGAATAGACAATTATGTCATCAAGATAAACAAGACAGATATTCCTCTTCAACCCAGCTAAAGTTGAGTCCATCATCCTTTGAAAAGTTGCAGGTGCATAACAAAGACCAAAAGCCATTTTGTTAAATTCGTACAAACCTGACTGAGTGATACAAGCAGTCTTTTCTTTATCGTCAGGATGCATAGCCACCTGTTGATACCCAGCCCAAAGATCAAGAGTAGAAAAATACTTAGATCCTTGAAGAGAATCCAAAATCGTATCAATTCTTGGTAAAGGATACACATCTTTTTTAGTAACAGAGTTAACTTTGCGAAAATCAAAACAAAATCTTCACTTGCCATTTGGTTTAGGAACTAACACTATAGGCGAACTCCAAGGGCTATTAGAAGGTGAAACAATACCTTGTTGTAACATCTCGTCAACCAAATTATTGACGATTTTCTGTTCGGGAACCCCATGCCTATTTACGGAGGTTGAGAAATGAGTAAAGCATCACCTGTATCAATTCTATGACATACCCTAGTAGTTGTAGGAATAGGATCCGTCTCTTTCATAATTAATGTCTTTTGATGTTCTTTTGTTTCTAACAAAAGATCCATTAACTGTTTTCTTTCATCACTATTTAATTCCGGGTTACAATCAAATTTAGGAACTGTATCAGTGGTTTTCCAGTCAAAATCAGCACCTGTATACATAACTGGAGAATCTTTAACCAATGGAGATACTTGAGCAATTCTAGTATTACAATTCAATAACCTATCTTCATTATATAAATTAGTAACACAAACTGTAGCTTTACCTGTGGTTGTACCAATTAATGAATAAGGCACACTCAATTTACTATTCCAACTCAAAATATCAATTGGAGACACTAAGCCTTCGTCAAAATCAAATTTGTTTTCGATGGAAACTGTCAAAAACACATGTGACCTGGCCGGGATCACAGTATCTTCTTCACAAACTAAATAATTTGGCTTTGTCTCTGGCTCAATTACATTAATAGGTAATCCTAACAGAATGTTAGCAGGCATAGTTTTAACAGAAGGACAGCTTTCCTTATTCACTACCTTAAATGATATTACTTCTCCTTCAGGCAATACAATTTGCTAAGACTTAAATTTAATTTCAATACCCAACTGAGAACACCAAGAATTTCCTAGTAAAATTGGACAAGGAAAATCCTCTAAGACTGTCATTTTAACAAGTGAAATACAAGAACCAACTTGAATTTTAAGCTGCACTGCACCTAAAGGTACAATTTTTCTACCATTTACTGCATAAATGTTTGGTCCCCTCCAAGGTTCCAATTCCAAACCTAATTGTTTTACAATAGCAAGACTAGCAAGACACAACCCTGCACCTGTATCTATAACAATAGAAGTGCTATTACCATTTATCTGACCTTCTACCTCTAAAGGTGTATAAGAGTTATCACCTTTCACAAAAATTAGCTCGGGAGGGTTTTTAGGTTTCAAGACAGCCTTACCTCCTTGAGCTGTCAATTTTCGTTTAAACGCCATTGTTCTCTTTCTGCTTCCCTTTCGCGCTTCAATTGCCAGCAGAATCGTTTTATATGTCCCAATTTTTTACAGTGGAAACAAGTGCGCTGTTCCCTTCTAGGTCTATCAGCTTGAGAATTAGGCCTATCATCACTAGAATTTGATTCTTTTTTACCATCTCTCAATGCAGCTCGTATTTCAGCTCGTATCATATCTCTAATACTTTCATGTGCTGGAGAAGCCTCACTACTTAGGAGAGACCTAACTTTTCAAACATTCTACTCGGAGATTTCAACCTTTCTACGGTAAATTGGTCCTACTTAACTGCAACTGATTGCCATCATCGTATGTTTCTGGAAAAAATTGCTCACCTTGGATTACATCAACTTGTGACCTGCCCAACTCGTGGAGCGAACATCCTTGATTTGGTTTTTTCTCAGGATGAACGCTTAATTTTCAACCTTTCAGTGGGTTCAGTGACCATAACATGATTGTCTTCAATGTCCACTGTGGTTTTTCCTCGACTACTAACCAAAATGTTAGTACTATTGGTAAAATAAATTTCGATTTACTTCGATCTTGCCTTAACAATTTCGATTGGGACACGTCTCTCTTCAACATCTTTCCTTCGGTTGACCAGGCGTGGGTCTGCTTTCATAGTTTTTTGGGAAATCTTGTCACTTTTTGTAGGTCGACGTGCGTCCTGTTGTCACAAAGAGCTTACGTATTCCCCCCGATATTTCTAAATTACGTCGAACAAAATTGAAATTATGGAAAAATCATAAACGCGACCCTTCCAGCATCTCCCTTTTAACTTACAATAACTGTCGTCTACAGTACGCTGCCATAGTAGAAGCCTGGCACAGTAAACAGGAAGCAGCTACCATTAAGGAAGGAAATGTCTCGGCTCTGTTTCGTCTTTACCGTCAAAAAACGGGTACAGCCCGGACTCTACCTCCATTAAAATTGGACGAAACCTTTGTAACAGATAACAGCGACAAAGCCGAAACCTTAAATAAGATTTTTGCTGCAAACAGTATTATTGATGACGGCTCATGTCTTCCGGACTTCTCCGCACTCGATCCTACTATTAGAATTTGTGAACAGGTTGACTTTTCACCCCTCCAGGTTAAGCACAAAATCAACAAGCTTAAGCCGAGCCATGCAGTGGGTCCCGACGGGTACTCAGCATTTTTCTTCAAACAGATTGGACAGGAAATTAGTTATCCTTTAGCAAAGCTTTTCAACCTTTCTTTTTGTACGGGTGTGGTACCAGACGTTTGGCGCTCTGCCCTAGTGGTCCCAGTCCTTAAAAAGGGTGATTCGTCAAACCCAAATAATTACCGCCCCATTGCATTAACTGCTGTGCCTTGTAAAATCATGGAATCAATCATCAGAGATGAGATGATGCAATTCCTGCTAGCGGGGTCATTGATCCATCCTGACCAGTTTGGGTTCATGCCTGGTCGTTCGGCAACTTACCAACTTCTTATGGTACTCGATCTCTGGACTTGTGCGCTGGACTTAAATGTTCCCTCTGACACTATTTACTTCGACTTCCAAAAGGCATTTGAGTCTGTGGTTCATAGTAAACTTATGTTCAAATTGCAAAAAATTGGTATTAGCGGAGATCTCTGGCGATGGATCCTTGCTTTCCTTTCCAATCGTTCTCAAAGAGTCCAGGTGGAGGACTCGCTGTCTTCGTCAACAAAAATTATTAGCGGAGTCCCCCAGGGCTCTGTGTTGGGCCCACTCCTGTTCGTTATTTTCCTAAATGATTTACAGTGCTCCCACCATGAAATCACTGGGTTCAAATTTGCAGATGACTTGAAGCTTGGGTCTACGGTATTAACCACTGGAAATACTCTTGCCCTTGAGACTGAAATTAATCGTGTTTCGGAATGGGCTACTAATTGGCAACTTCCTTTATCTATACTTAAATGTAATGCATTCCATGTTGGAAATTCTAATCCATGTCACTCCTACTTGCTTGATGGCACCGTTTTGCCCAATGTGGAAGAGGTTCGAGATCTTGGCATTTGGTTCACCCCAAATCTAAAGCCTTCTCTTCATTGCCACAAAATTACCGCAGCGGCATTTCGTCGGCTTGCTGTTGTAAATCGTTGCTTTACGTCGGGAAATCTTCGTATAAAGGTTTGGGCGTTCAAGGTCTTCGTGCGCCCTCTTTTGGAATACGCAACCCCCGTGTGGTCCCCTCATTTGCTGAAGGATATTGATTTAGTGGAATCGGTTCAGCGTTGTTTCACAAAAGGTTTGCCGGGTTTAAGAAACTTGTCTCCTGATGCACGTTTGAGTGTTGCAGGGTTGGAAACACTTGAATTACGAAGATTAAAATTTGACCTTCTGCTTACTTTTAAAATTTTACATGGTTGTCTTTCTGTTGATTTGCCATTCTTCGATGTTCGTTCTGCGAGTGTAACTAGAGGTCACTCTTGGAAACTTGAGGTCCCTAAGTCTAGACTTAATTGCCGCAAAGAGTTTTTTTGCGATCAGAGTGGTTCCGGCTTGGAACTCATTGCCAGAGGAGGCTGTGTCCGCTCAGACTGTGTCTGGCTTTAAACGTGTACTGAATGGTCTCCCCCTCACCAACTTTTTGAAAAGGAGGCATTAGCCGACCTACTACTGTTTTTGGGTCTGGTGTTAGTGGCTACACAGCCCTTCCATTTTCCCTCCACCTTCTGTGGAAAACTCTATTATTATTTATTATTATTATTATTATTACTTGTGATTTCTATTCTTTTTGGAGTAACCGCAAATGCTGAACTCAATTCCTCACTCCTTACAGCTTTATTTTGATGTTTTATTAAGTGTAACTTAGCCAACAAATCATCACATGTTTTAGGCTCAAAAGTAATACAGGCAAAAAATTAGCACTTAAACCTTTAGTTATTTTCAGGATTTTATCCTCCTCCTCCATTTCAGGGTTTACCTTAGCACAAAGTTCTAAAACATCATAATAATCCTGAACACTTTCAGTAGGTAACTGATAACGTTTGTTTAACTTTGCTTCAATTAAAGCTCTATAATTGTTAGGCTTAAAGGCTTCAACTAGTTTTTGTTTATACAAAGGCCACTGCTGAACTACTTCCCCTTCCTTAACCTCTATTGCGTTAACAAAGGCTATCAGGTCTCCCACTGCAGTTTTGAACCATTTTGTAGCAGTCCCCTCCAAATAGAGTGACAAAAACTGAACTGTTTGTTCATCTGTCCAAGCATTACAAGTGGCTACAGTTTCAAATTTATCCAACCAATCCTCAACATCTTCACTAGCTGTCCCTTTAAACAATGGGATTTTAAAGATAGTCTTTAAATCGACCTTGGTTGCCATGACTACACAAAAAAATGCTTTTTTTTTCTCTTTTTTCTCTTTTTTCTCTTTTTTACACTAAACCAGTAAGTAACCCTCTGATTACAGCTATCAGTGCTCCATTTACAACCATACAAAAAAAAATTATAACTAGCAATGCCCCTTTAAGGCAAAACACATTAATGCTAATTGTGCACAAATTAGCTCTACTTTATATTCAAGGCAGTTAAGTTATTGAAATTTTTTCTTTTTCAGGAGTTTTTACAATTCCGAGTTATTTCACCAAAAATGGGCCAACAACATACCAAAACTATGACGAAACAGCACCTCCATCAAAATATGTTCCGAAGCAGTAACCTCGGGATCTTTTAGTAAGGGTGATTTATGGTAATCCTGGGGCCAAAACATTCTTGCC